>VUYV01000043.1:5304843-5343293 GCA_008711295.1 Anarhynchus alexandrinus | reverse complement strand
GGGGGGGGGGGGGGGGGGGGGGGAGGGGGGGGGGGGGGGGGGGGGGGGGAAGAGGAGGAAATGGCTCCGCATTGGGTAAAGCCGGCTGCGGGGACGCGTGTGTAGTCCTCTCCGCATGGTGCGTAGGGGGTGAGTGTGGAGAGAGCGCCGGGGCTTGGCGTAGCCGTGGTTGGTGAATAGCGTAGCGGCGGCGGCGGCAGGAGCTGCAGGAGGAGGAGGAGGAGGCGCCGCGGCGGTTTGGTACCGAGCGGAGAGGGAGATGCACACGGCACTCGAGTGAGGTAGCTATAAAACCCCATTTGTTTACATTCCCTCCCCCACAACCGGCCGGCGCTGCGGTGAGGGTGGCGGCCAGCCCCGGGCTGGCGGCGGGGGGGTGGGGGGGAGTAGCGGCGGCGGGGGCAGGGGTCGCGGACGAGGCGAAGGAGCCGGTGACGGTCGGCAGTAACGGACACCACCTTCCCCGAGATGCGGAGCGGCATGCGGGGGGACACGGCGGCGCGGCCGCCTCATCACGTGGCGGCGGCGAGACCCGCCGCCGGGCCCGGGGCTGCGCGGGTGGGCGAGGGNGTTGGGGGCGGGGAGGGGGGGCGCCCGCCGGGGCGGCCGGTGGTGGTCGGGCTCCGTCCCTTCGGCGGCCCGGTCTGCCCGTGGGGCTGCTCCGCGTCTGCTCTTCCCTTTTACCCTCTCGCACCCCTCTTGTCGGGAGCGCCCCGTCCCCGCCGAGCCCTCTCTGCGCGGCCACGTGGAGGCCCCCAGTGTAGGTAGAAGGTGGTGTGCCTCGCCGCCTGGCACAGGGTGCTGCTGCTGCACGGAAAGAACCGCGCACGGGGGGGCTGGGGGGGATCTGTGAGGACTCTAGCAGTATTTTACCATGTTTGTTTAAGGGCAGTAATGGTGATCGCAGACGATGAACAAGCCACGCGATTAAATCTTGCTTGGCTTGAAGTTCCTAGTTAGCAGAAATTGCGGTAACCTGCATATAACCTTAAGCAAAGGTAAGAGAGGGTCAGGAGATTTTGTCGGTGGCTGTAGTATACCGTACATAGAAATCATGAGTGAAAGGAATTGACTTACTGTTCTCAACTATTTCTACTGCTTATGCTGCATCCTTTGGAAACATATACTTAACGTTGAAACTTTGGAATAAAATGACTCTTGAAATCTTTAGTTATCTTTGTCTTTTTTGGGGGGGGTTCTGTTAGTGTTCATACCTGCTCGGTCTTAAAATCTTGGCTCTGAGCAAGAGTTGCCCGAGTTTGAAATAATTCCGGTTTCTAGCACTCTAAAAGCTATATGTCTTTAACAATCACAATTTTTTTTATTAAGATGGGATGTCGTACCACAGTGCTGAGGGAACCTGTCATATGTGAAGCCTGATAATACAGCATTGAGAAATGCACACTGGAAGGCCTGGTTAGTTTTCAGAAATGTGGACGCAGTCACTGTCTAGTTAACAAAAGTAATTCCTGGGGTTTTCCAACTGGTATGTTCTAGTGTCTCTTTGGGTAGTAGTAACTGAAATAAAAAACTGTTTCTGTACAAAACAGGTGCCTTGTTAGGTTTTAAAAATCCTATTTTAACAGAGAATGCACTCAAATTTTCCTTCATTTACAAATGCACTTTCCATTAGGTGTGTAGGGGAATAGGTATTCTGTGTGGACTGGTGAGGCGTACTACTCGACTCCAAACCAAGAATTAGACTTACTAATGGTTACTTCTGAGGTTAATACTCTGGTATGATAATGTAATAAAATAATGTGGCAAAAGTTACATGGTTCCCAAGAACATTGAGACCAGCGTGACTATAGATCTTCCTAACTAGATTTTTGTTCTAAATCAACTGCTGTAATAGACTCGGTGGCATTGTCCTGCAGCGCTTCTTTTTAAACTGCTTTCAACACCTGCATACTTACGAGGAAAAAAGTATGCAGCCATGCAATCTATTTCTAAAAGAGAATAAGGCTTGTATATAGACTATGAATTAATTGTGTATATTTTACAACAATTATGGTGGTGGTTCTGTATGGGGATGTGCCTTAGTGTCCACAGAAGGCGGATATAGAAGAATCATAAACAACTGCCTATCTGGAATAGGCAACATGAAAGGAGATTCTGCCTACATAAAAAAAACCCAAACAAACCTCTCCCAAACAATGAGGTTTGTTTTAATTAATATTCCTTGCTTTTGTGTAGGCCTTTGTACTTTCCAGATTGGCTTAAATAAAAACCAGGTACGAAGTTTAGAGTGTGTATCCAAACAGCCATAAAGTGTGCAATTAAAGAAAAGTCGTGGTTTAAAGTGGCATGAATATGCTCACAGGCTTAGTTGTCTTAAAGTTTGTTTCTCCCGTTACAAGAAAAGCCCCCCAAAACCTAGTGAAATTGGATTATTGGGGTAATTCAGGCATGTTCCAGAAAGTTTACATGAAAAAGCACAGATCCTGGTGCTGACCTTTGTTTACTACAGTGCTTGGAAATACTCCTTTTTAATTAGTGATCTCAAAATTTATGTGACATTGTAGTGATACTCATCTTCTACAGTTCTATCATGAAAAGTCAGGAGAGTATTGGGTTCATACGGTACTTAGGCCTTATATGTTAATAAACTCCCTTTTGAATATTCAGTAGGAAACTGTAGTAAGATACATACTTTGTGTGTAGTTTGATCTACACAAATAAGATATATGTATACACATGGAAAAATTAGTATATCCAACCTGGCATAGATATCCTTTGTGGTCTTCACTAAGTCAGTCAAACAACTGTAATTTGGATACTTCTATTCATAATACATTTTCTGCAAAGCAATGGCTGATTCAAGTAGGAAGAAACTTTTGGTAGTGCCCAGATCACATGGACTTCAAGCTTGGGTGTATATAGACCCAAAGGAAGTGTGTTTGGACTTGTTTGCTTTGACTGTCCAGTTTTAATGTCGTTTGATCATGATTGTGCCTATTGTAATGACTATTGTAATTCTTGTCTCGTCACAGTTTTTACAGAAGTCAAAGTTTATTTGACATATGATGGGCATTTGATAAATTAGTGATAAGAGAAATCAGTCTGGATTTGGAAGCAGTTGGATGTTTTCATCAGGTTGAATTACTGAATTAAAATGACACAAGCTACTTAAAAGCTAAGCTGCACGAAAGTTTTCCTGTAAGTTAACGATTCGGTCCTTAACGGTAGTGAAACTTAGTAGAAAGATTGTAGCTTCTTTAGAAACTATTGTACAGAATCGGGAACGGACAGGCGTAACTGCGTGTGTCAACAATGAAAATGATACCAGAACAAGAAAACCTCATTCCATTTTCTTCATAGTTTGACTATCGACTGTCAGAACATTTGCAATTTTATAACATGTTATTTTATAGCATGTTTTCAGAATTGTCAAATGAACGTATCCTGACTTTTTTCTTAACGCATTTAAAAATGTCAGTAGAAGTTTCAAAGAATAAAAGCTTAATTGCAGTTCTTCTGTTCCTTGTGTAGGTATGCTTTTCACAGATTGAGCTTTAGTTGCAAGGAGAGTTCTGTGAATACCAATAACGTAGTCCTTTTGGGAAGCAACTTCTGTTCACCTAATGTGAAGAAAATCAGTATAACCTCCTGTTTTTCTGTAGGACTCCAACTTAATTTAGAAAGCAGTTATTTAAAACAATTTTATTATGAAAATTAGTCATCTTTGGGGGAGGGCTACCGAAGTTACTGTAAATGAGAACCAGTAATTTTAGCTTGCTGATAAAGGCCTGAAGTAACACCTGATGCAGAAAGAATTTGGATTGTTTTTAGGTCATTCTTAAATTGCAACTGAGATACTATTTGAAATATACCTAATAAAGTTTGGTAATGAAATGTCTACCAATTAGGCAAAGCTAATAAAAACAAATGTTTTTTTTAAGTTTCAAAAACTGATTGAAATGCTGGGAACCATACCCTGCCTACGTTGTAATCTCCTAAAGGAAAGGAATGTATGCGCTACATTAATCCACCTATTCATAATATTTTATGTGTTATTGTATCAGTGCCATTTCTCCATTTTTTTTGATGTAACAGAAATCTGAGGAGTAAAGAAGTTAAAAAACAGTTGTTTAAAATCACTTGTGTTTTGTTATCTCTTGTCATAATTCAAACCCTGTACAGGTTTTAATACCCAAAAAGCTGGAAGCCAGCATGAAAGACTGGGAAGAGGATGGTTTCCTGATGCCAGTCTCAAAGGCTTATGAGAAGAAGGGATGTTGAAATTACACGTAGGGTGTTGTACCCATGCTGGGGGACACGGCTCATTACACTGGAAATGTTTTCATCTTTTCGGTGTCACATTGTGCTGCCTCATCTTCTCTCTTCTCATTTTCTGACTTCTTTGTTGCTGCAGGGGAGGAATGACTCAGCTGTTGTCTTTTCTCTCTCAGCTTTTGATGACCTAGGAGCTTCATTCTCATCTGGCTATCACCTTTTCTATAGCATGCTGCTTTCCAAAGCAGCAGGATGAGAGTGAAGAAAATCTGCTGGTTTTACTAATGCAAAATTAGACTGCTACTAAAACAGATGGACCCATTACAGAATTTATACTGCATTGTCTATTGGAGAGACGGAACGTAGGTATATTTGCCTGTTACTGCTGCTCTGTGGACAACATGAACAGAGTAAGAAATATTCCTGACCAGATCTTGAACATCAGCAAAATGAACCTAGCAAGCCATGGATCAGTTTGCTTGTGTTTATTAGAAATTTTTGGCTGTGAAAATTAATAAAATTAATCTCCAGGGTTATTTGGGGGGATTTTATTTGGTTTTGTTTTTTTCATTTGGGTTTGTAGTTTTGGGGTTTGTGGTTTGGGTTTGGTTTTGTGGGTTTTTTTTTGGTTTTGTTTTTTTTTTGAAGAGCAACCTGAAGAGAAATTTCGTTTTCACTTAAGGAATATATCTGTAGTCTTATGATCAAGTTTGCTATAGAAACCTCCCCCTCTTTTTCTTCTGTGTTGACAGTTACATCATCTCAGAATTAAAGTATCAAGTATGTACAAAATGTGGAATGTTAACTAGGGAGGAGTTATAGCTTCTGAACTGTTAAGGGGTACACAAAATTGTATTCTGTAAGCATTCAATTTGGTGCTTAAGTGACAAAGAGACTTCCTTTTGTAGTCATTAGGTAGCTAAATTGATCTAGAATTGAGATAAAGTCTGCATAATACTGGAAGTTAATGAGTAACTATGATCATGTCTGAAACTCATTAATCAAATGAAGTCCTGTAAGAGTATTCCTGTGGTTAATCTTTTTGTAAGATAAAATGCATATGTGAGATAAAAAGCTCTTCATATTAAGAATGTACGAAGGAAGTTTTATACAAGATTGCAGGATTTGCATAAAATCATAAATATATTCCTCAACAGAGACTTCGTGCAGTGTTTCAGCATGTGGGTTATAAACGCTTTAGAAATAGTTTCCAGTCACAGCTCCTAGTGAAGACTGCTATAAAAAACCGTGAATTCCAGATGCTGTCATACAGTTTACATATAAAGATAGATATCTCAAGATAATCTGACTTGTACCACATTCATAAAGTGATCCTTGTGCATTTTTATTACGGCTGTATTTTTATTACTGCAAAGATTATTAATGGACAAAAATAAAATCTTGAATTCTGAAGGATAGCTGTAAATGATAATTGATTTACAGCTAGTGATTGGATATCTATAAATAGTTCCTCTTTTAACCAAGCTAATTGATGATGGTAGCGTGCAGCTGTACTTTGGTTGGAGTATCGAAGCAAAACAAAGGAAAAATATATGTAATCTCCAAGGCAGTCTCTTCAAATAGGTGTTACTCAATGTGATTCTTGATGCAGAGGTTTTTTTGAGTAATATTTATATCTTTGTTAATATTGATTTGCATTTTACGTGGGACTGAATAGCACTGCATCCTAGGATGACTAGTTCCAAGGTTGTTCGTGACAGTAACCATATGTCACTTGTACAAGTGAAAGTTGAGTGTAACTCACCTTGCAAAATAACTAATACTACCACCACTGAGTGTTTGCTGTAAGGAGGAATAGTGAGCAGGTATGCATCTAAGTCTCACTAAGCCTTGTTTTGCCACTGTAGGCACTGCTTCATTCATATCGTATACAGAGCAGTTCACAAGAGCTTCTTCACATGAAGTTGGAATATCGTACTCAATGTTTTAACTGATACTACTTCTCAAGACTCTATGTAATTTCTGTAATCCGTTCCTGTAAAGAAAGACCTCTTTTCATCAGGGCTCTGCTACCTTGATAAGTACTCTCACTCCCTGAAATGCAAACCGTATCATTTAGGCCATATTTATTGGCTAGTTCCATTTGCAGAACACAGAAGCATTTTATTTATTGCTGACCTGAATGTCTGTCTATAGAAGGCAGTATCTCAGCCTAAAAGCACAATTCTAAATTGTACTAGCTTACATTGAAAGTTAAGAAATATGCTACTTGGCTGCAGTCCAGATAATGCGGTAGCCTTGCATTGCTATGTTTTTATGCTAAAAATAAAATACTCCCATTTATTTGATGTCTGATATGATATGTAAACAGGATAGACTTTCCGTCATTCCTGTTCTGGACTGCATATTGAGGCAATTGTCTAGCAGAGGCATTGTATTATAAAAACAGTACTTGAATTGTCCAGTTGCTCCCAAGATTTGTACCATAAATTCAGTAAATATACAGTAGTTGCAAAAGGATGTATATACAAAATTGAGCTTTTTATTGTAATATGCCTGTAGCTAATTTTTTAATGCTTGTAAGATATTCTAGACTTTTGTTTGCATGTTACTGAAGAAGAACAGCCTAAATGGTCTCCCATGCTAAAACTATTTTTTTTTTTTACACAGTTGCTGTCTTTATACTATAAGTAAGAGATTGAGTTTTGTTAAGTACGTAGTCTGAATTTATGTATCTGCATCTTGCAGAGTAAGGTACAAAGTCCCATCACAAGTTCATTTTTAGTGTCTCTGCACAAAAATTCTCATGCTGGATTTTGCTAACTATATGTGTTCAATAGCAGGGAGAAGAACATGAGGGGTTTGTGCTGACTTAAAAGAATAGATTAGGATGAGATGCTTTAATAAGAATGCAGTAACTATAGCAAATTATTATTACTCACTTCTGTTTTCTATGTATCAAACTTTGTGGATCAAATTAATTGCAGTAAACAGTTATGCAAAAATAGTTTCACTGTCTTTGAAGACCATACTTTGTCTTGTATTCCCCATAGAAACTGCTGTTTTTTCAAGGCTAAGTAGCTGCATTTGTCTAATGAAGGAGTGTATTATTATGGTACTTTTTAGCCTTTGATGCACAGGAACACCTCTCATCGTTTAATTGCAGTATAGTTTAGCCAAGAACCCCTTAAAAATGCATGGATTTAATATTTTAATGGGGTTTTTTGTTAATTGGACTACGGACAAATCAAAGTGGTGTTTTGAAATAAGACAATGTACTGTTGTTGAGTTCTTAAAATAGTAATAAAATTAAAAAAGGCAAATTGTAACTTTTTCAGGGAAAATTCTGAGGGTTTCTGCAAATAAATTAATTTGCTGGAATTTTCTCTCTTACCATAGCTTAATTGTTAATAATAAATTCAGAATGTGGACATGAAAGGCAAAAGATTAATTATATTTTATAAACAATATATTCTCAAAGTGAAACATTGAGAGGAGTACATTGTTCTTCAAATAAAAGTAATTATGTAATTGTAATTATGAAAAAGTACAATTTTTGCAGAATTTTTGCCTATATCTTATCAAATGTGTCATGCAGTAGTTCCAAGCAGTGATTGAATGCTAGTGAAATACTGAAATGATACCTCATGAGCTCTGCTGTTTTCTATTCTGTACATGCCTTATGGTTTGCTTTGGTTTCACTTCTTGAAAATAAGCAAAGCCTGATCCTTAAGATTTCTACCTCACAGTCCTATTACCAGTAATATACCTTTAAAAATTACATTTACATTATAAAAGTTTAAGCTGGGTACTAGAAAGTACGTGTAGTTGAATCAGAAATTTATAAATAGTGAACTTGGCTTATCAGACGGGAAAATATTTTTTTACTTTTTTTGCTTATTTGTTGTGCTTTGCTTTGAGGATACAGTTATGTTGGCCAAAGATAAGATACTTTGTTAGCCTTGCCAAATTTCTAAAAAAAAAAAGTATTTCAACCTTCGTTATTCGAGCATCAGGTTATGAGATTTCCCCCTATATTGAAAACTTCTCTGATCAGGGACTGTGGTGTAGCGTTAGCTAGATATGGTTTGAGTGCCAAATAGCCAACCTATTTATTGAAGTATTTTAACTTCTTAACCTGGCAGTGAGGTGGCCTACTAGTAGGCAGCATGTTATTTCAGTGACTAAATGACTATGAGGAGGATCAGAGGATTCACAAGAAACTGTTGTGCATCTAGAAATAAGAAAAGTAGAGCCTCAGACTCTTAACAGCACACGAATGTTTAGGTGTCTCCTGCTGCGGTTAGCTGGGAATCAAAAGTTTGTCTGTTCTCATGATTAAACTCATACTGTTTATGTTTAATGATATTTTAAACTGAGCTATTTTAGATGTTAAAAATAAAATACGTTTGGAGGTGTAGATGGACTGTAACTGTCTTGATTCTTAACCGGTTCTTCCAGCACATTTTAATTTTGCTGATGTGTATCAGTTCAATAGATTTCTGTCAGTTTACCATAGTGGTTTAAGCCATCTTCTACCACAAGTTTGTTTTGTAGTCTGTTAACTAGTTAAACACATAATTTGAAATACAGGAGTTTTAATTGGCTTGATTTTGTAGAACAGATGTGCAACCCTGGTCACATAATGCATTTATTTTGGATAGCTTGACTATGATCACAGTCACGTAATTTGTAATATGACTATGATGTGCTCAGGAGACTCTGGAAGGGGGTGACGTACTGTCAATTACAGTAGCAAAAAGAGAGAGAAGGAGGGAGGATATTTTTGACAGAAAATGTAGACTCCGCTATCCATGGAATAGTAAAGCATTTGTTACAGAAACTCATATTTACGTTCTGTGACTCTTAAAATAGTTTTGAAGTTGAACCTGTGAAATAAGAGTCACAATTGATTATTAACCCTTTGATTTTAGAGGTACAGTCCAGTTTTCATTTGGTTTCAGCTGTCGGTGGCGAAGAGCATAAAACATCTTTCTCAGAGAAATTTGTGAATTTCAGTGGTAGGCTGCCAAACCATTTCTGTTTGTCAAAAAGAGAAAAACTGCAAATATTTTACACCACCCTTTGTGGAATGTGCCTCTTGATTAGTCAGGATTGTCTTGTTCTTCCAAGATACTGGATTTGTTTCAAGACACACTTACTAATAACTTGTGTTAAAGGTTAGAAACAGCAAGTAGCTCCCCCCCCCTTTTTTTTCTTTTCATAAAACTGTTTCTTGTACCATAGTATGACACTAGAAACTATTTTAAATTTTAATACTGGAGAAATCACAAGAAGTTGGTTGACTTGCTTATTATTTAAAATTTACAGGCTTCAGGTAATTGTTAGGATGTTCCTGATAAAAGTGTTCTTTTTTTACAGAAATGGGTTACGGAAATTACATAGAGCCTTGAGAAGTAATAGAATCATGTAAAATGAAGAAAGCCCCAATAGCAAGGGAACACAATAATCAGTGAAGATGAAAGATGTCAATGATCCAAGGATTGACACGGGAAACATCAGTGTCCGAGTGATCCCAATGAGAAGGATGGTGACCACAACAGTATTGAATCAAATCAGCAGCTAGTCTAGAAAATCCTTATAATTAAAATTATAATGAAAGGAAGAAGACATGATGATGCTCAAGGAAAATGACAGGGGAGCATCCATATTTCAGGAGAGGTACTAGAAGAAGAATGTACCTAATTATAGCTACTGTAAAAGCCAGGAACTGATATTAGATTAAATTAAATGCTACACAACATGGTCTAGGTTAGATATATCTAACTGTAATGTAGTTTTAGAAAGACTGGTAATGTAGTCTCACTTTCTATAGTATTTGCCCTTGCTTGTCTGTGTTGCTATTGGAATGTACCTGCACTTGCACGGTGGTGGACACAGGGAAGTACTTATACCTAATGGCGGGTTTAAGATTTCAGTTTTAGCCCATCAGTGTTTTTAATTTGATTGGCTAAGAAGACATCTCTGTTTGCATTTTAGAGTAAGTCTCTAAGGATTCCGCTTCCTTTCCCCTTTTCTGTCTCTAATCTTGCAGTAAGAATATTGGGTATTAAATACTACATTTTCATTCATTCACCTCAAAGTTGTGTCCCTTCAAAGTTGCTTTAATACCTTGTTAAGAAAGGTTAGTTCATGGTGAGTGATTTTTGAAGCCAGTCAGTATTTGAATCAGTTTGAATGGTTGCCTTGATCATCACACAGACCTGTAGCCATGTAGATCTTTAACAATAATCTTGGCTAAAATAAATGAGACCTAGGAAATACTATGACTTCTGTTGAGGTCCTACTTGGAATGTGATGGAAATGACACATTTTGGTTCAGCTGGGTATATTCTTGGTGGATCTGCCTGTTGAAATATGGACGACTATTTTATGTCACACGTCAGACTGCTCAAGTGTTACTTCTGAATCTGCCAAGATGTGTTTATGAACACTTTTGTCTCCCACAATTATTGAACAAAGACAGCTTTGGGAGCCCACTAACTCAAGGTGTGAGTGGTCCCAGTAGTTGCCTCTTGTCTCCCAAATTTCCTTTACACCCATAGGAAAAGAAGGCTGTGTTCTTGCCTAAGAAGGGTAGTAGTTCTCTTGGTTTGTACTCTGACAGAATGAATTGCTAAGAAGAATTTGAATGGCGTGTTGACAGAGGGCCTTATAAAAGTCTATGACATTCGTTCATTAATTAAATCTCCTATTTAAAAATACAAGTTTAAATCAATGGTATATGTTGTCAAGCAAAAAGTCTGCAACCTCTAAATTCTAGAAATAGACTTCAATCATCATCCACCAGGCACTAATTTGGCATAGCACATGTGAAACAAACATATCTTAGTCCCATTTTTCAATGGACTTTTATACTTGATAGCTTTTGTAAATTTTTTTTTTTTTTTAAGTGAAAGAAGTCATCAGCTTAATAGTAGACATGCATAATTCCTTTTTGGATTGTAACTGTGGTAGAGGGGGTTTTATTGTAATAGCGTAGGAATTAAACATCAAAGATATGCCTTTAATGCCTTTTAACATACTGCAAGTACTTAAACATAGTGCAAGGATGAAATAGGTATAGTGGTTTAAGTTATAGGAAGAATAAAAATACTACAACTGGTTTTAACACTTTGTTGCAAACATTATTATATTCTGTGTTAAAGGGAAAGTTGGAGAAATTATTCTCAAATGGTTTTCAATAGAAAATTTGTCCACTGCTGTTTTTTCAATGTTATTTGAGTACACACATGCAGGTTTTTTTAAGTGTGCTATAGCCAAAATACTGTTAGGCTGCAGATCGACCAAATCTGCAAGCTGGTGTTGCCACCAAGAGCAAGGTTGCTCTTTCTTGTGTGGACTGTGGTGTTTGTGCAGCTGCACAGTGAACCAGATAGGAAAAGTAATCTGTCTTGAAAATAATCTTTTTTCTTTTTCTAGGCTATTTTTCAGCAGAATCTAGTTGTACAGCTGCACAGTGAACAGATCAGCAAACAAATGTGCTGGTATACAAAAATGGTTTTGTGGGAATGGGAATGAATGAATGAAGCAGTGGGGGAGGGCAGGACTACTGCTGTAAGTGCTACACCATCTTAAAATATTTGTTGAACTTTAACCTTAGTTCTAACAAAAACGTGCTTATTTTAAGTAGAAGAATAAAATATTAAAATGCAGGTGTAACTGGTTCATCTTTTCAAGTATTTCGTTCTTACAAGCACTGGTATCTTAATAGGACCTAATTGAATAGTAGAATATTGGCGCAAAATCAAACCAGCTCCGTTATAAATTTTGCGCGTTAATAGATGTTTTATGGACTACATACAGTTTATACATGAAAGACTGAAAATTTGTTCTTGATAAGCAGAACTAATACTTCTAGAACTTCCAACTGTTTTGATGTTTTTATATTCTTTTGAGCCCTGAGGACCCTCTACAATTTCCTACAAATTTTGAAGAAGGCTGTCCACATTTTTTTTTTTCCGTTCAAATTAAAATAAATGTGCCTTTTTGGATAACTGAGCTAGTAGCTTGCTACTGTATTAGTTGAGGATAATTTTCTAGTATGCTTTGGAATTGGCATTTCAAATACTTCACATTTCACATTTTTTAAAAGTTTTCATGGTGTGTTCAGTTATGCATAAATGCTTTCTGTACTGTTTAAGTCTTATCTGGTATTAACTTAGCAAATATGGTTTGTATCAATTAGTTAATGGTCTGTTCTTACGAAGTGCCCCTCCTACTGGGCTGTAGATTTTCAAATGAATGAGTTTTACTTAAATCCACAAACCTGTTTCACTGAAACTGAAGAGGGAAGAAAATACAGGAGATGGGTGAGAACTAAAGTTAGAAATTGTTAATTGAAATTTGTTAGATCTGTAGCATGTTTTCCTATTTGTATATCCAGAAACTAATATCAGCTTAAGACTGATAAAACAGAATGAGAATATTATTTAATTAAATCCTTTTATGGCTTCCTTAAAGTGTCTTTCAGTAACAGCAATATATTATAATATATATTATTATATATAATATAATATAACAGCAATATATTATAATAAATTTAACATTTTTTTTCCCAATCATTTATCTTAAAAATGTGTGCTAGATTAATAGGACTTTATATTCTGGTATTTGTTAAAAAACTGAAATTTAGGAAATAAAGAGTAGGTTCATTTGGATTTTCAGATTCCAGCCTTTTTTTGAACTGAATATTAGTATGAAATATTGCACAGTTGCTGGAGTGAAAGTGGTTTGGGGCTGCAGGCATCTCTCCTGCACGTACATTGGAGTAAATACCTGCAATATAAGAAAGAATTCTAATTTTCCGGAATTATAAGAAAAACGGTCTATATATAGTCAGTAGCTTTATCTCAAGAAATATTTCTCTCTTGTCTTTTAAAAAAATTGCCATATCTTATAGAGATATTACTCTGAACAGTTCATTAATAGAAATGAATGACGTAAGTGCTTAACTTTTCAGTGCTGAACAGAAAATATCTTAGTTTGCTAAGAATATTGCTTTGTCTTTAACACCTTTTGTCTTTCGCAGTTCTCTCTTATCTTAGCTGAAGCATGTTTTTGGTATTTTTGTCTGGTGTGAAAATTCTGGTTGCCCATGAAGTCTTGCAAAGGCACTTTAGGCATTGTGGTATTCAAGCTGGGTAACTACTTAGAGGAGTCAGGTATTTTTCCAAGATCTCTTCTGTAGATAGAAAAAAAAAAAGGCAGAACATTCTTCAGAGACAGCAAGGAAAGAAAGTTGAACAAAAAGGGAGGGAAACTAAAATAACCTGGGAAGGGGCGTGGGAAGGGAAGAAATCCAATGCATTTATGTTGCAAATATTTCAGGTTATTAAAATTGTTGGGAGCAGACAGGAAAAAGGGGGGGGGAGAAAGTTGGGCACTTAAATATTGTACTCGGCATTGTACATTAACAAAAATGCTGTAGTATGTGGGTTGCAAACACTAAAATGATAGATGGGACTTTCAATTGAGTTTGAATTTTGTGTGACCGCATTATTTGAGTCAAAAGTTTGTTAAGTAAAGCCTAACTATCGAACTAGTTTTCTAGTTTCAGTGAAGCAGTTGGTGATAAATAAGCAAAAATGTCCCCCCAAATCATGTTCATATTCCAGGCTTTAAATGAAGTCTTCTCAAAAATAAAGTGCTATCAAAGAAGAGCAGTTGAAATAGTAGGCACTGCGGAGAAGTTTCAGGGATCCAAGGGAAACTGAATGAAAAAGGCTTTAAAAAAAAACACACCAACTTTCATCAGAGGTGCATTTAGTTTAATAGATGAAACACCATAGGCAGACAGTGGTTTAGCGTAGAGATATTGTGAGTTTTCCATACAGAAAGGATAACTCTTTGCTGATGTACTGCCCAGGTACTTTGACCTCAAGCCTCTGATTTAAGAACTTTGTATATGGATATGCAATCAGTACTGCATTTAGTGCAAATTATTTGCTTGCATTGATGAGTGAGGAGGGGAGGGGATGCATTTGGCAGCACTGTGCGCGTGTTCTGAAGTGTCAGTCGGTGTGCCAGAACTATTTATCTTATCCACTGTGAATTTACACCTTTGTTCTAACTTTGCAGCTTGACTTAGGGTGGGGTTGTTCCGCTGCCTGAGTGCACCCTGAAAGACTTGTCTTCTTGTTTGCACTTCAACGAAACGTAGTAGGTGCTGTTATTTCCAGCTCTGGCCTATGGGTGCTGTAGTTTCTTACCCAACGCATAGCTAGATGTTTTCCCTTGTGTCTCCCTGTTTTGGGTGCCTGACCATCACTGAGCTGTGGAGGGAAGGAGGGGAGGCAGTGGGGAGTCAGAGGGAATAAAATAAGGCAAAAGCTGACAGCAACGATAGGCAAAATCTTTTTTTTAAGTTTGGTGTAGCCTTGTCTTCAGGCTGCCCTTCTGTATTCTTTTGAAGGGATTCAAGAGTGTTCATGTTCTGCTATTGAGATCAGCTATATACAATTCTGTGCCACTAAAATGTATAGACTTTGGGCTTCAGCTTTCCAGTATTTTACACATATGAATACCGCCTGACAGGTTAAAGATGACAGCTATTTATAATTGCCTAGAGCATAATGAAGCTCGTTTAAAAAGAAACAAATAAATAATCAACTCCGAATAGTTGTTCTGTTTGAGACTTTTTACGATGGGTACATTTGTTTTGTAAGCATCTTTGTTATGTAACAAGAATTACAATAGAAGATACAGAATATTATATAATAGGAGATTAAAAATATTGTGCTAGGGTTATTACTACTTTAATTGAAAATAGTGAGACATCTAATTGATTTTGAAATTGGTCTGATAATGCTCAGCTCTTGTATTTCAGCAATGAATCACGATCATAGGTTACAAATGATTTTAACCATTAGGGCATGGAGAAAAGGTACCATTCAAAGCTAAACACCGCAATTAGGGATGCATGACTGAAGTTTCAAAGTAATGTATTAGTAGTATTGTATGAGACAGTCACATGAAAAAGATCATGAGGTTGTGAAAGGGATTATAATCATGCTTTAGTCATGAATTTCCTGGTAGAGATATTTCAGTCTGGATTGTGCTTGTTTAAGTGAGAATAATTTGACTTTGCCTTGTTCTGGTTATATTACTATTATGTGGCAAAGAGGGAGAAAAAGTGTTTTACCTGCAAAAGTAGTATCGTCTGAGTAACTGAATTTTACTTGAACTTGAGATGCTGAAAGTACTGAGAAACCAAAGTTAAAAAGATACTGCACAATTTGCTAGAGCATTACAGTGTACTGCATGTACTTACCTGCTGCTGCCGTCTTCCGTGCAAGCATGTGTAAGTTCGTCTTTCTCCCAGGGCTTTCATTTGTCTTGCGTGTAACTTAACTGCCTATTCCAGATCCTGAACCCGCTCTTCACATTAGGTAACAGTCAACATTGTAAATCCTCAGTTGATGAAAATCAGCATATTCCTATAGAAATGTGGAGCTCTGTTGATCTGTCACCAGCCGTACGCCTGATCCAGTCGGTACCTTTACTTACTGCCAGAATGTTTCTGCTTCCTGGGATGATGTAAGTCACGGAGCCCAGGTTCTCACTCAGCCTGTGTGAGAAACAGCATATGTTCTTTATTTAAAGGTTATGGAATGAGTTTCCAGACAGTCATACAATCTGAGTGTTGACTCAGTCCAGTGACTCTTGGATAAAGATTTGCAACCTGTTTCTTTCTACTCCACCAGTAACAACTCTGTACTTACCTGTTTCCTCAAAGGAGAACGGAAGAAGTTTCTGGAAGGTGCTTTGAGATGCTTTTAATGTTTCTGTACTAATTCCAGTGATGCATTTATAAGAACATTAAGGATGCCTTAAATAGAGTCCATGCGTGAAAAAGACTATATGAAAATATTATCTCAGTAAATTTTGGGGATGAACTCTTTATCCTAAATTCATCATTCTAAATTACTTGAAAAGGTTTGTCACAGCCCTTAAAACAGTAACAGGAATGTAGGTGATCGGACTGGAGACAAACCGTGGTCATTTCAGACCGATGACTGAACAGTTGTTTGTAAGAATAAACCAGTAGTATGCAATGGTTATACACATTGACCTATTGGATGTCCCTGGGATCAATTTTGATGCAGATGCCTCCATTTGACAGATATTCTTCTCGTCTTCAGTTTGTAACTGGGTCGGTATTGCAAAAGAGAGTTGTTCTTTTTTTTAATCTTGCAAGCGTTTGAAGCTCCAGTGGAAAGTGAATTTTCATCCTACAAGATTAACAGGAGAAACTTTTTCCCCAATCTTCTGTGCTAACTCATTTATTTGCTATATAAAGTCATTAAAAGGTAGCCCTTTCCTTTTTTCTTTTGATTCCTTTTCTCTGTCAACCTGTTGCAAGTATAGGAGCTTTCAAGAGATTTTTTTGTTTTGGTGCAATAATGTGGTTGCAAGTCCTCAAGCGCAAGAAGTCAAGCTAATATTTTAGGAAATTAAAATGGACTTCAAATGTTCGTGGTTTGCTGCAAAGCACTTTCCTGACTGATTTCACAAAGCACGTTTTAGTTAGCAGCTGGGGTGGGCCTGAGAAGGACAACTAAATTTACCATTTTTCATCTGAAAGGCCGTAGCATTTTAGTATATGTTGACCAGGTCACTTGCATCTTTGTGAGTGTAGGGTCAGTTGCAGCTCTAGTCGAGGCAGTGTAAAAACAGATGAAAGCATGCTTGACCTGGTTTCCTGTTATTTACATCCTTGCATTTGCTGTAGCATTTTGGTAGCATCCGAGTATACCGAAAGCATCGTGGATGGAGATCTGTCCTTATCCTTTCCCTCAGCTCTCGTTTCCTTCTCAGTCATATTCTAAATTTAAGTAGTTAGGGGTAAAAGCCCTACTTCTGTACTTGAAACAAGTACAGAATTTATCTATTTCGGTCAGCTCTGTTAAACTGTTTAAAATACTCATTCAGCTGTTCAGATTGATTGGGAATCTCCGTGCTTCTTTCTTTTTGTTGTCTGCTTGTTTGCTGGTAAGAGGGCTTGATTATCTACATGTATCTAGCAGAACTGTTGTAAATGTTACACATTTTATTTGGCTTGGTACCAAACAGAACAAATTAAGTGTTGCTAGAAAATCCTGGCAGTGTTTAAATGTGTTGGTTTTTTGTTTTTTTTTTTTTTTTAGAAAAACAAACCACATTTATTTTAGAGGTTATTCCCTACCAAAAGTAGGGAATTTTCTCTAGAAAATAGAAGTCATAAGGTACAGTTCTTGGCTTATCTTAGCTTTCTAGTTTGATAAGATTTTTACATAAACTTGGATTTTTTTGTCTTACAAGTTTCTTTTATAATAATTATTCTGGTATTATATATATTTTTGCTAGCAGATGTAAACAAAATAAAGCTGTCATATTTTGTAATATAGTGAATTGTTTTCAACTCTGAATGCAAGATAGACTTCTGCAGTGTCCTCTTCATTACCTGATGTTGAATAGTAAGTTTCTTATATTGAATACTAAATTGAAAACCACATTGTCTAGACGATACAATTTCTGAAAATCAGTACTAACTACTTTGAGCTAGAGTGTGTCAGCATTAACAGTGTTTTTTGAGGTGCATAAACAGACATTTCCCACAGAACCTTATTTTTAAACTAAGGTCCACGTAGATCTTTGAAATCAGTAAACTCATGTAAGTAAAAAGTACTAAAAATACGAACATTTAAGCAATACATTGAAGTTGGTTAATGATAACTTATTTTTAAATCACTAATTACCAAGCAAAATAGGGAATTGTGCAGTGTGTGTGTGTTTAGCGGAGGTACTTTAGCAGCACATAAGAGAACAAATGATGTGTGGGTTTTCAACTGTATTATCTGCCTGTCATCCCTATAAATAAGAAAATACAGACAGTATTATCGTTTTTAAATAAGTTTTATTCTTTTGTAACTTGTGTTTTAACAAGATTTTCAATATTATAGGTTTTCATAAGCATAGATGCCTCTGAAAATATACATAAAATACGTTCTGTTATGACTGACTGTAAATGCTGATCTTTTTCTTGTAACTGCCTCCTGTAAGTATGGTGTGTAAGACATCTCTAAAATACAGCGAGCCTATCTTACTGTTGCATAAGAAAAGTACAATTTTTTGCAGTAAAAATACTGCAATTGTTATTCTGTTAACACCAATATCTAAAAAGATTTGTGAGTCATTCACTTGGTACAAATAAGTACCAGTCTGATACTGATGTAGTACAAATGTTGAGATTACTTTTACACCTAAGTGCTTCCCCTTGTGTTTCTTGTAGGAAACAGAGATGAAGGTACACATGCACACAAAATTTTGCATCATTTGTTTGCTGACATTTATCTTTCATCAGTGCAATCATTGCCATGAAGATGGACACAACCACGGTCCTAAAGCGGAACGTGTACACTACCATAATGACTATCAGATTTCAAATGCGTCCTACTTGCAGAATGGAGGAACAGAATCTGTGCCGAGTAAATTTTCAACATTGGAAGCTGAAAATGAACAAAAATACTACATTGAAAAAATTTTTGATCGTTATGGTGAAAATGGAAGATTATCTTTTTTTGGCCTGGAAAAACTGTTAATAAGCCTTGGTTTAGGAGAGGTAAAAGTAGTAATGATAAATCACGATGATATTGGCCATGATCATGTTTCTCACTTATATGCTTTAGAAGTACAGGAAGGAAAGCATTCTCACTCTCATAACCATCCTCATAGCCACTCAGATTCAGAGAACCAAACCATGGTTGGTATGGCTGCGAAGAAAAATCGTAAATGTGACCCTGAGAGAGATGCAGTAGTGCCATCAGTAAAAGATGATGGCAAACACATTCATGACCAGAGTCGCCATCGCCATCATCATCACCCTCGTCTACATCATCATGACCACAATGGTACACATCATTCTCGTAATGATTCAGTTAGTCATAGTGAACATGGAGAACAGAACCATGAACCTTCAACAGAGACAAACACAACTCAGGATCAGCCAGAAAGAAAACAACGGAAGCAGAAGAAGAAGCAAAAGAAGATCAGTGAGACTTCAAGAGATGCTACGGGGGATTATGCCCCAGATCATGATCCGGATGATCAGTATGAGCACAATCGTGTTCATAAACACGATCATGTACATGATGCATCTCACTTGCATGTACACCATCATGAACATAGTAGTGACCGTTCTACTGGTCATGGACATCAAGATTCCAGTTTAGGTAATGAGGATGGACAGCACCATACCAGCAAGCGAGAGGCACCTCATAAACAGATTAGTGTAAGAAAACATGCCATTTTTTCAACGCGTAGTCATAAGGACCATAATGAAGATGAACGTGATCGTGAAGAGGTGAGTATGAAATGGAGAACTAGTGAGTTCACTTTTGCTGTTGTTGCCTAATAATTGAAGGTGCGTGTCCACGAATAACGCAGAAGCACGTTTGTGACCATTGCGTCATACAGATAGCACAGTGATAATGCTAAAGGTCACTGCAACAGTTTTGAGTTTACTTTATGGGTTTTCATTTCTGTCTGCTCATTGCCCATCTTTTCTCAGAGATCTATCTTCTTGCCTATTTATCTGTATAAAGGAGATATTTAAAGCTTTCTAAGATACCCTGCGTACAGGTGGGTTATTTCTCTTCCCAATATTCATGAATACTTCCCCCACACACACCTTTTTTGGACTTCTTTCTGAATCGAAGATCATTAACGTTTTTGGAAACTGCACAGAGACTCTTTCCTAAAACAAACATCAACATCTTTTTAACATGCTTCTAATTTCTTTGAAGCAATGTAGATGTAGCTTCTGTAGCACTGTGCTTAGTGTAAGCTCTTCCATTTCTCCCTTCAGCATCCATTATTTCTGCCAGGACCATAAATATACTTTCTCTTCCCCCTTACAGTTAACTACAGAAGCAGGACATTTTGATATCATGTTTTTAAACTAGAAGTCAGGATAGGAAAGGATGGAGTAAGTGCTGAGTTTGAGGTTTTAAACTGAATTAAAAAGTGAAACTCCAAACACAGAAAGTTGGTAGGTAAAGAGAAGTGTTAGAAAACCTATTTTGGATTTATGTTCTTCCACTCCTTTCCTGTTGTGCTTTCTTCATTGCTTGTACTGTGTAATGGTAAAGAATATGGAAACTCATTTTCATTATCAAAAATTATATAGGTGTTTGGAGACTGAGTTTGTACTGCAGATATTTTTACTGTGTCTCTCCCCTCAAAAACCACTTAGATCAGCTTAGACATGTTTTAGCACTGGTGGAATGTTGTGGGCCAGAGTTTCTACTTTCTGTTTGTGTTCTTAAATCATATGCTAAATTTTCCATAAATGTAGGGGTTTTTTAATGAAATAGTTGCTTTCATATTTAATTTGTTTGTACAATTTGCTTGCAGTGCTTAAATGTTACCCAGCTGCTACGGTACTATGGTCTGGAAACCAGCTCTCCAATATCTCCTGAATTGTTTATATATTTGTGTCCTGCTTTGCTATACCAGATTGAGAGAAGGCTTTGTATTGTACATTATGATGAGCTTGAAGATTTTATGAAAAGTAAAAATGCATCAATTGAGAATAAGGATAAAACAGGTGCATCAGGTAAGTGTAACAGCTAAAGCCTTCAAAATTATTTTTCACTGTAAATATTAACTTCAAAGTTTGAAATGTCATACAACTTGGCATTCGCTGTACAGTAAAGGAATGGTTGAAATTTAACGTATTTACTAGAAGAAATTTGAGACAGCATGCTCCTCCTTTAAGTCAGGAGACATAGCATCCTGTTTGGTGGTATAATAGCTTCTCCTAAGTAACCATGGCTCAGGGAGCCTTTCTTTCTTGTACCTTTTTATCCTTTTTCATTATTTTCACTTTTTATTTTATGTTTGCTTATTTTTACTTCTTTTTTTTTCCTTTTACCATTGAGGCCTAGTGTCCTATCATTGGGCGTATGACCCAGGCATTTTGGCCTGGATTCTTCCCACATATCTTTAGACGTTGGACTCTTTTATATTAGAAACACAGGCAAGGTACAGAGTCTTTGGAGACAGAAGGACCTCTAGAGATGAGCAAGTCCACCCACAGTTTGGATTATTTCCATCATTTAAAATACATTATGTCTTTTTCTCTTAGTGTGACTGAGGCGCTCCATATGTTTATCTCAAAGTTGGAAAGTTGCAGTGTTACTTTGGCACAAATTTTCTTAATAAATTTGACCTGGATATATTCATTCAGTAATAGAGAACAGCACCTTCATCACAGTTCGTTCACTGAAAAATACGATTTCAGGTGCTACTGGTTTTATATTCTAGCAGTGATGCAAATTTGTAGAATTGACATCCAGAATTTTTTGTGAACTTAAATACAAAGACTTAAGCAAGTTACAAGAGCATTTAAATTGCTATTTCTGACAACAGTTTCCTTTTCTGACTTCCAATGTCAATTATGCTATACTATTCCTCTCTTAAGCATATGAGAAGTAGAGAAGTATTCAATCAAAATCCTCTGTTGGCAGTTTTAATTTTGTGTGTGTGTGTGCCTTGAGTAAAAATCAGTAGACTTTTTTTCCTTCTTACCATAGTTCTAAGCTAAAAATATTTTTACTGTTGTTAAAGGAGTTACTTTAAGGGCAGCATCCATTCTTGTGATTTCATAACTGAGTATACTTTTAAAATATATGTTTACTACTGCTATCTTTCATAAATTATAATGGAACCATTGACAGATGTTTAGCTATGGTGAAATATGAAAAATCTAAAAAATCCAGGGTACAATGTCTCTGTTTTGAAAATAAAAATATTTGTAATTGTGAATATTGATTAGTATATAGGTCCTTATTAGCATCGCTAGAAGTAAAGCTTGAGGTAACTACATCCTCATAGATGTTAATAACTGTTGGACAGAATGTATTGCTGGTAAATCTTCTTAACAACGCTGGAGTCATTAAAATAATTAACTTGTTATACATAAATCTTCTGTAGTGACACAGCTACTATCTTGTTAACTGTTCAAAGATTCCTGTAAACTAAATATACTGTGTGTTTTATATGGCAGCAAATCATTTTGTGGGGTAGTCTCATTGTAGTAAGAGTTGACCCCTGCCTTATTACCAAGAGGATTTGTAGAGTAGCTCTAAGCATTTTCTGCCAATTAAAATGTTGAAACTGTGTACAAAACTGTCGTCATGTTGCACATGCTTTGAACCAGTTTAATTAGAAAGTTCCTACAGATCAGTGCTTCTTTTTAAAATAATGCATTTTATTTCACTGTAATGAGTAAGGGAGTTGATGAATAACTCAGCTTGAAGACCTTTAACATTTTAAGAGACTTAATTTGCAAAATTAGTGAAGCTTATTGTGAACATTTAACATGTTTTATGGCATCTGATATCTTGAATATAAATAATACATTTGCCAGTTAAATGTAAAAAAAAATTAGTTTTTAACTTACTGATTTGGCTCTGAAGACAAACAGTAACCTCTAAAACAGGTCCACTTGATTAGACAATAAGTCATTCTTCATAACAGTTTCCTGTATACTGTTGTATTAACTACAGTGGGACTTCAGTTGATGTAATAATCATTTTCCCTTCTTAAGTAAGGAAGTGAATAGCAAAATAACAAATCTTAACTGGTATATGGGGATTGTGGGAGGTGTAGGAAAAATGTCAGTGACAGAGTAACTTAACCTGCAGGTTGTAGGATTCTACTAAAATGAAAATGTGTGCTTACCCAAGCTAATGTAAATATTTTTAGATAGAATTATTTGCCAAAGTAAGGAGGATGCAGACATTTTTAAACACTAGTGTTCTGTGGTTATCTTTAGTTTTAATTAAAGCTTCCAAAAAAAAACTTAATCAACCAATACTGCTTCTGTTCATTGATACTAACCTGTAAGGTTTCCATTAGTTCTGACAGTGCAGTTTTCTAAAGCAAAGTCATTTAATTAACTGATGACCAAAAACTTAGGAAGCCATATTGGGTTTTCTTCCTGTAATATACAGATAGTTCTGTAACATCTTCTAATAAAAGATTTTCTAGGGCTTATACATACAATTGAGCTTTCACAGTGTGCCTGTTGGAAGGGGTGGCATTGTTACCATTGAGGGCTCCGGAACAACTTAACTTAAAAGGAAAGGTACATTGCATTAAGCTAATAGAAGTGATACAAGTAAACAGTGAGCAATTTTTTAAAAGGCGGAGATCAGTTAGAACTGTTGATTAGAAGTATTTCAGATCAGATATACCTTGTAAATCTGCCTGTGCAGATGCCAGCGTTTCCTGGAGTTTACCATTCCCTGAACCCAGGAAGGCTTTGCTTCAGTGGAGCCTTTCTTTTAGCGTGCGTTCTTGTTAAAGCTTGCAGATAGCTAATCCTTCTCAGCCTTCCAAGGGGTCTACCATATTACCCTTTCAGTCTGTTTTAATTTAGGGATAGCTGTCCAAATCAACTGCAAACAGCTGTCTTTTGCTTGCTACCCACTGTTTGAACAGAAGTCCTGTACCGAAGAAATTGTTCGTTTTTTTCCACAGAAATATTTTATAAGCCAGTGCATAATAACTTCACCTCATTGACCAAGCTTTATATAGTATTCCTAGAAGTGTTATACACTGAGTTCTTTTATAACTTCAGAGCTTTTGCAGTGTTCATAATATTGCATATTAGTTCTACTTCCATAATATTTTCGTGCTTTGAACACTAAAGTTGAATGAAATCCTTCAATAAATTTTGTGTCGAAATTTTGTCCTAAGTCTTCCTTAGTAGTCCTTTTTATATGAGGAGAGTTTGTACATGTATGTAACTGTGGGGTCATGCACAGCTTTTGTATATAATATATTTTTTATCTTTGACTTGACAGCAACCTTTTGTTGATAATTTTGGTTCACTGCCAATTTTTAAGAGTTTAAATAGAGACAGAAGCTGATGACCAAGATCTAAGAGATGCACAGATTCCATATTCCAATTCTCATGTGCCTCATCTTAATCATGGTGCCATGTTTAGATAGCGTATCATTTGTAAGAGTATGTAAGCCCTTCAGAGATGTGTTTGCCAAATCTATGCTATGATATATGAAACATAAGCCAGTTTGCATAATCTCCTTTCGATTTGTCTCCATGTAAGGCTGTTGGTCATTTAACCTGGCACTTAACATAATAAGGTCTGTGTCCAGATTGGAGATTCAATGTCCTGCCAAAAGGCTGTGTAATTTTTATTTGGGCTACTTGTGCATGCATGCGTGATTCAGTATTGAATTACAAGTCCATGTATGCTGTTTCTTTCAGCAGAGCCTGTTAATCCAGAGTACATGATTGAAGTGCTCTGGGGATGAATCAAGGCTGCGTAGTGGCAGTATTTTGGTCGGCAGGGTGCTGCTTCCACTCTAGACCTACTTTTGTATTCCCATTTTCCAACCTCTGTTTTTTAGTTCCTCATCTGATGGCAGTCTTCGCCTTTTCACCAACTCTATTTTCTTCTCAGTATCAATATGCATTTCAGTGTATGCTGCATACTTTCTAAAGCTTTTTCCAATCAGTTTCTCCTGGTGGATGTGCTCTTGTACCCTTTGCGTTTGAATTGAATCATTTCCTTTTCTGCACTGTTGTGGAATGACAGCTACAGACTTCATAAGAATCAATATCCAAAAATAAAATTTAAAACAGCGGATATTGTAAGTTTTGGTGTTGAACCAGACCAGGCTGCAGCAGCCACAATTCTAATGGCAAGGTCTTGTCTGATCTGTAGTATTTTTGGTACAGATAGAATTCTTGGGACATTTGACTGCTAAATTATAAAATTCATTGAGCAGATACAACATATTCATTCCTCCTCTCTTCTCTGTTTCCCCGCCAGCCACCCCCATTTCCCAGGATGTTTTCCCCCACTTGAATCAAAACTTGATCAAAAATGAGTGGACCTTTATAGGTGTCAGGAAATCAGATCATGCACCGAAGGACGGAGATGCTAATAATTTTAAATCAGGAGTTGTTCACTTTAATGAAAGTTGGCAAACTGTGTAAACATTTTTTATTAAGAATGAAGCTAGGAAAAAACCTGGAGAAAAACTGAAGCATTTAGGCTAAAATTTAAAATATAGATAAATTAAAAGAAAAAAAGGTCAGACTGAGGAAATCATGTTCATGAAGGATCTCAGCCCAAACAGTTAATGTTTGTAAAATAGGAGGCCCAACTATTCCTGTCTTTGGGACTGTGAACCTTTTGAACTGTGTTGTTGGAATTAAACAGTTTTTGCGTACTATTCTTTGAAGTTTCTGTGATGGGAAGAAACTAGAGAAGCTGGGGGGGACGACACGCAACGGTTTTTAATTTTTAGCCTTACTGATGACTTGAAAAAGTAGAAGAAAAAATATTTTCTGAGTGAGATGCTGACTACAAGAGTCATGCTTCTTTGCTTATAGGACCTGTTTCTTGTGTAATTCCTCCTTTCCATGTCATATAGAAATTTGCACATCTTCCCTAATTAACAGGATTACGTTGAGTGTACCATATCCCATCATTGCTTTTTCTTCTAATGACAATAGAGGTTCTCAGAAAAAATATTGTCCTGGTTTCAGCTGTGATAGAGTTAATTTTCTTTCTAGTGGCTACTGTGTTTCACATTCACCATGAGAGGAATATCCATAATTCATATTGTTTCAGTTGTTGCCAGGTGATGTTTATATTATGCAAGGACTTTTTTCAGCTCCCCGTAGAAGCTGAGAGGGAGCACAGACATAATAAGCCGGCCAGCAGAATATTCTGTATCACAGATGCCATACTTCGAATATAAATGGGGGTTGGCGGGGGGGGGCCGGAATCTGTGAATGGGCTGGGCAACCAATTCACCAGGTGGCGAGAGTGACTTGTGTTGTGTTACTTCATCTCGTATATTCCTTTACCATTATTATTATTGTTATTTTCCTTTTCTGTTATTGTTGTATTAAACTGTCTTTATTTCAACCCACCAGGTTTTTATTTTTCCTTTCCCCCCTCTTTTCCCTCTCTTCTCCCTACCCCTCTGGGGGGAGGGGGAGAATTGAGCGAGCGGCCGTGTGGCCCTAGCTGCCGGCTGGGATTAAACCAGGACAAATGTATACTGCTTTTTGTTGGTAGCGAGTTGCCTTCGGCTCTTCAAGCTCTTACTGTAGCATTTGATTTTAAAGTTTCTCTGTCAAAGCTTGAGTCTTACTTATTTCTCATAAATAAAAATGTGTGTTTCAAAGCACCAGGTGAAGAGAGTGGTGCCTAACTGAACATGTTACTCCTAACAAAGGAGGAGAAATACTGATTCCAGTTAAATTTTGCATCAGAATCATGTTAAAAACAAATGTTAAAAGAGCCCTAGTAAGTTAAGTAGCAGAGATGTTTATGTTCCAACATGAAATCTGCTGCTTTTTGTGTTTCATTAAGGGCTGCAGAGAATTTGCAATCAGGAAGAATTGCTGGGCTCTTTTTAGCTGATTGTCTTCTCGTGTCTTTCGCTATATTGTACTGTACTGTGAATAAGCCTGTGTATTTTTTGCTGTGAACTTCAGTACTGCCTTCATATTTTCAGCACGGTTTGAATGAACAATCGCACAACTTAGGCTAAAGGAAAGTCACCTTCTTAAGAGACAGTTGAAAGTCATTAATCAGTCTTAAAAATTTTACAAGTAGTGTTCTGATAACCTTTCTGTATTCATTTCTTCCCACAGCCTGGTTTTGTGGTATCATCTCTATCACCGTCATTAGCCTGCTTTCCTTGCTAGGTGTGATCTTGATTCCCATCATTAACCAATGGTGCTTCAAATTTCTTCTAACTTTCTTGGTAGCTCTGGCTGTAGGAACAATGAGTGGAGATGCACTACTCCATCTGTTGCCACATGTAAGTATTGTTTCCTTACCTTTTATTCTTAATTGTAACTGTATATAGAATTTTCAAAGAATTGTTTGACAAGTATCAACAAATAAATGTTTGCTGATGGAGATGTAGATTGACTTGGCTCTGAGGGACATCCTGAAACAGTGTTTCTGTGTTTCTTAAAAAAAATGAAAGGGGGGATGGAGAAAAAAGTAGTTGTGTATTCATAGTTTAACTTCTGTCACAATATTTTAAAACACCTAATGAGACTAACGAGTATTTTAAATTTAGCAGTATTACTTTCTCTTGTCTATTGATACTTGTGTATCAGTACCATCTAAAAGTATTTCAGGGGAATTAACTTTCCTGGTTACTAGCTTTTGGGGAGAAAGTAACGTCTAACTTACTGAATCAAGAAACTGTCCAGGTTCCTGGGAAGGTAAGCAGTTTTTAATTTGTGATGGTATACTGTAATTCTTAGAAGGGGAAATGTTTTCTAAAATTTTGTTACCTTAATTCTTTTAGCAAAAAGACTAATGTTTACATGTTTTCTTTGTGTAAATGTTAATACAAGTTTTTGGTCAGGTATTTTTTTTTTAAAGTTTATATTTCAGATCAGAATTAAGGCTGTAATTGACAGTAATAGTTTAAAAAAAAGATCATGAGGTTTGGTTGCTAATGGGAGTGCAGGAATGGTAATTCCTTGTGACATTTCTGAGTGTTATTCTCATTGTCTTTAGCGTTGTGACAGCCTCATTATCTTCAGCATTGTCACAGAAAAAAGCTGAAACTAGATTATCTCCCACTACCACCCTAAAAATTTCCCAGAGTAATTTTTTTTTATCGATTAGGGTAATGAATAGTCTAATGAAAAATTTCTATGGTAAAATGTGTTTGTATTAAAAAAAAAACCCCAACCAAACAAAAAAAAAACCCAAACAAACCCAACCCAACTTTTAAAGTCTACTTGTGCTACTTTTCTGGCAGGGTTACGTATTTTGTCATCTGAGCTCAGAGCCATTTCAGGCTCCTGATTGCACCAGGTCATGCTGTGTTATTATTTTCTCTCCCAATAGTCACATGGAGGCCACAACCACAGTCACCACCATGGCCAAGGTCACGTTCACGATCACAAGCGGTCTCATCGACATGCCCATGGACATGGAGTACGGACTGAAGGCTTTCTAGAAGAAAATGATCCAGTTCTGAAAGGTCTTGTGGCACTTGGAGGCATTTATGTTTTGTTCATCATTGAACATTGTATAAGAATGTACAAGCACTACAATAAACAAAAGGTACACACTGAAATTGCATGCTATTTTCAAATATGTATTACCTGAAGTTATCTTCCAAGTCTTGAGGAATTGTCTGTGTGATGATTTATTATTCTGTGAACATGAACAAGTGCTGCTAATCTGCATTCTGTTTGATTTTATGTGAAGAAACCCTTTTCTAAAAGAGGTTGCTTTTCTTAACAAGGTAATTTGGGAAGACAAAGTAGAAATCTGATGGGGGAGGTTGCAGCTTTTTGGCCAGATGTATCTGGAAGTAGATCTTAGGAGAGGAGATTACAGCTCTTTCTCTAAAGCGCTGTGATCTTCTTGCAAAAATATGAAAGGCAGTATGTAAGAAAGAACTGGTAATAGAGCCAAACAATTGTCAGACAATTTACAAGAAATTTAACTGTAGACTATTAGCTAACGATGCCAGTGTAACAGAGGTATTCAGTTTTTCCACGTGAAAAAAAATGCCAAAATTTACAAGCCTCCTGCTTTCTATAAATTGACAGTAAAAGTTTAACTTGTTTCCCTGAAAATGATTGGCTTTTTAGGGCTGGGAGCATGCTGTATTCATGATGGTGGTATAAAAGGAGAGCGAGTACCTCAGGGGGGAGTGTGATGGTGGGTAGAAATTCAAGCCACCAAAGAACTATATTCTTCCATCAGTCGTTATATATACACTTCTGACTTCTGCTTCCATCATTCGACTTTGAGGAGAAAGTGATTTTGGTGCAACTATAACTCCTTCTCCCCAAATGATGGCAGAAAAATTTGAAGTCCTCTGTTTTCACGTCAGACTGTGCAGGCAGCAGCAGATTTTCTGTGTTGGAGGCGGCATTTCTTAGATCTTCTGATAAAGAGATATAAGCTGTCACCTGGAGCATGTCTTCTTTGAGATTAATTAAATAATTAAATCCCCTAGGCTGCTTTGGCAAATCTATGATCTCGGTTGTATGGGCAGCAGATAGGAAAGTAGCAAGCTTTTCTCTAAAGGGAAATACAAGGAAGTTATAGGAGCATAAAACTTGAAGTTGGACAAAATAGAGGAGCTGTTCTTGCTGCATACTTGCTTTTTTGAATAAAACAAGCAAATATAATAACTCCATATACATGTGTTTCTGGGCTGTTGGAGCAATCCTTGTCATAATTACCTTGTCTCTGTTACTGAAGTGAAATATTGTCTGTCTGTGTGTGAGTGAGTGAGATCCTGTGGTAGGTAACTAAGAATTTCCACTGGGAGAGATATCGTTGCTGAGCCTTACAAAGATTAATATTCTGCAGTAAAGATTAATATTCTGCAGTCACATACTTCTGTTAGGCATATTTAGAGAGAGTAACTTTTAAGAGATTTTTCTGACAACATTTCAGTTTCTTTTCTTTTCTTCGATGTCCTTTCACAAACCAGATGCTATCTGTTTCCTCTTGCAGAGTAAGCAGAAATGGTGCAAGAAAAAACAGACTGAAGAATCACCAATTGGAAGGAAACTTTCCGATCACAAATTAAATAATAGACCAGATGCTGACTGGCTTCAGCTCAAACCCCTTGCAGGTAGGCATTTATTTTCAGAATTTTCTCTGATTACAGGATTCAAAGTAATGGCATGTAACCTATGGCATGTAGCATGTAACCTCTTGTACAGTTTTGCTGCTATTATGCAAATCATTGTTAATAAGACTTAATAGGCTTTCCCTGTTAAGTCTTTTTTTCATTTTGTTTTCCTTGGATCTGAGAGCACTTTGAACACTTCCTAATATGTCATACAAAAGGTTCTCAGACTTCTGAAGCAGTCAGGTTTTAGGGGGCTGTGGTTCTTTGGGGTTTTTCTTTCTTTGTTTGTTTTGGGGGTGTTTTTTGGTTAAGCTGTGCCTGACTAGCTCAGCCCTGGCAAAAATTAGCTTAAAAATGAACACACACAACCTGAAAAGGGATATCTGTTACACTTTGAAGTTTCCAGCCTCTGACCAATTATAGTTTGGCTGAGAAGGCTAAACAAAATTAATTTCTTTTCATAAATACAACCAAGTATCCTGAATGTTCCTCAAGTATCCAAAACAACTTTCACATACTGTTGCTTTATGAGGGTCTGAATGCTCTATCACCCTTCCTGAAGGGGTGAGGGAAGGGGAAGTGCTTTTGTTCATAAACTTCCCTTTCCATTGCCTGCATGGCTGCTGAATTAATTTGTTGATGAAGAATCCATAGGCTACATTTATATAAGTGCAATTTTGCTAATTTGAATGGTTTGTAGAATGGAGAGTTTGGACTGTATCCTTCTCCACTCAGACAACTTGAAGTGGGGTTTGGGCCATTGACATGGAACACAGAAAGACTTTCAGCTGTGAGGGTGGTGATACATGTATTTGAAATGTCTTCATTTTCTTTTAATGGCTGATGAGAGGAATTTTGCTTCTAATGACATGGAGTACGTACCGGTTTTATAACACTGCTCCTCTGAAAGTGCACTCTGCTGATCAGTAAATCATTCGTACTACAGGCACTGGGAGCCCATGCTGAATTTGAATTTTGAACTGCAGTGCCACTACCACTGACCTGAGTGGCCATTCCATTTCTTTTTAAACAGCCTCCAAATGATGATTAAGAACCTGTTTATCAAGAACTCTTTGTCTGGTGCTTGGGTACTCTGTGCCTGTTTTTTTAATTCCGCTTACTCTTTGCTTATTTTTGACTCTGAAATATTTTTGTTGAATTACTGTGAATTAATAACTTCATTGTCCAGAACTTTTTTTTTCCACAACTGGTTATGTTTCCTGGAGCACAGATTTCCAGTTTCCTTCATTTATTAATACTTCAGGAATATTAGTAGACTTTAAATTCATGAAAGTATGCCTTCTGCATTGTTTTCTCTTTGTAAAAATGGCTTTGATTGCTAGCAGGGTAATGAGCTACGCTGAAGGAGCTCACCATATGACACAAGTGTCTGACACAAAGATCCATGCAGTACAGAAACTATTTAGAGATCCGCTGTATCAGCGGCAGATTCTGGTATGCTTCAGTGAAGGCGAAGTTGTGACCTGTATGGGCATGCATGGAGCGCAGCCAGTTAAGGTTTCCTTAGCCATTCAGATTCCATCTACAGCTTATAAGACATTATTATCCTTCTGGCAACTGTCCTTTTCCAGTGTTGAACCATAAACTTTGTCAGTAGCAAAATTACAGCTACAAGCTTAGGTTGGGTTAAAACTGGCTTTGTGTGCTATGGATGCAATGCCGTTGCCTCGTAGTGGAGACTTTTATATGCTGTATGTGCAAATTAGTGAAAAAATGGGGCAGTGAGGAATTTTTTTTTTTTGGCTGAACATCAACACCAAAGTTACTAGATTGGGATGTGTTAAAATACCTTTTTTTAGCTCTTGAAAAGCAATTAAATTCTTGGCTCAATGATGCAGTAGTTGCTGGTGATAATTTAAATAAGAATTAATGCAGTGTCTCTCCCAACTGGCTTCAATGTAGGAGCAGATGACTCGGTTTTATCTGAAGATCGACTCAATGAAACTGAACTAACTGATTTAGATGGCCAACTGGAATCCCCTCCCAAGAACTTCTTGTCAGTAGAAGACGACCGCAATATGCACCATTCTCACAATGATGTCTCACATGCTGCTCAAGAGCATGATCTTCACGATTCAGAGTATGACAGCCATGGCGAAGATAAAATGATAGCTAGAAAACACAGTCACCACTGGCATCACAAACATTCCCATCATTCCCATGGCCACTGTCATTCTGGAAAAGACCTGAAAGATACTGGGATAGCTAATATTGCTTGGATGGTAATTATGGGAGATGGCATTCACAACTTTAGTGATGGCTTAGCAATCGGTAAGCAAAAGCACTGAGTATTTCTCCACAGTTTCTTCTCACCTTTAGTAACTTTGGTAATATTTTATTTATCATTGATCACAGGTAAGGCTTCCAGTTAGTTCCTGTGGTTACTGGCATTGTTTAATCACCTTCAGAGCAGAAATTAAAAGGCCATCAGTTGTAATTGTCTTCCCTTTGTTAATATTCTATGACTATTTCCACCAAGATTACTGTAGTGGTAGTAACTAGTAGCAATCTCTGCCAAATAAAGATAGGTGCAGACAAACCTCCTTATGAATTATGGAGCACGTGTAATGCACATTTGTTGTTTGGGTCTTAGTATTTGCCTTTGAATAATAAATGCGTGCTTTTCAGTCTTATTTATAATTATGTTTATTTATTATAATAATACTATTTCTATTATTATTAATACATAGAAATATACAGTACTTGTAAAGAATATATGTACTATGAGTCAGGTTACTGAAATAATAATTTTAAAAAGTACTACTTAATTTAAGTTTCATTTGAGCAAAGTATTGTTTTGGCTTGTAGTCAGTATAGATTTATTTCTAGCCAAACGTAGAAGAAATTGAAGTACCAAACAGATTTTATTAGATTTATCAAATCAACTTTGTTTCAGATAAGCCTGTAAATGTGATTTGAACTGTAAAACACATTAATTTGAATATATGTTGTACAAGTCAAAATGATGGCGAGAGTAATGATGTGCATACTTTTAATTTTTTACTAAGGTAGCTACTAAGAGTACACAGGGTTCTGAAATACTAGCAGAGGGAACATACCCATTTTGAAGGATGGGGGATAAGCTACTTATTAGGGTCTGGAGTTAACAATGGAACCTACTACAGTTTCTCCACTTTATCCAAACAATTTCTAAAGAAACAAAACTCCATAAAAATTAACTTTTTGCTTCATTTTCACACTAAACAGGTAAGACATTTAGACACTGGCTTCTAAGGCCAAAAAGGATCACTACGCCATCTGTTGAGAACTTCACTGTATTGAAACTCCATTTCTAAATATTCCTCTGTCCAGCCCAAAGAGCTGATTTTTTGGTAAAATGTAGATTTTAGAAAAACATCTTCATCTATTTAATATATCAAGTTATGAGGAATCCAGAGGAAAGTTAAATTTCCTCGCTGTCATCAGATTGTGACTTCTCTTTCTACTTCATTTTGCCTGTTTTGACTGATCACTGCGGGCTCTTGTGCATTTCTCTGCTACAGTACAGAAATTTAATACCCGTTTTCTCATCTCAGAATTATATAAGGTATGAACTTAAATTTGATTGAATTAAATTAGCTTACACAAAAGTTAGTGAAAGAGGTTTATGCCGATGTTGTTTCTCCTTCTTATTTTCCAGGTCTGACTTATTAATGTGCTCTAGAAATAAGCATAAAGGAAATAGAGAGGTTGTGGGTTAAATTTTAGTTTGGATTTCCAACCTGGAAAGGAGAGAGCTAAGACTGTTGCTCATGTGCATTCTTAACTGTCCTGATGTACTTGAGAGTTCCTAAAAATGTAAAAGTGGTGCTATCAATTAGCTTTTTGCCTTTGTGTCTCTGTTTTGCTCAGTTGTGTTCTCTCCCAGGATTTGTCTTTCAGATAAACTGAGTAATAAAGTATGCGGTGGTAATGCACATCCAGAATACTTCCAGTATTTTCAATTTATATACAGACAGGGCACAGACATAACGAAAAAATACTAGAGCGTGCATTCTAACAGAAGGGTGTCATCTCTGGAAAGTCTGTTGATTAATTTTTCTGACTTGAAAATAGTAAAATATAATTTGATTTTTTTTTTTTTTCTCCTAGGAGCAGCTTTTAGCGCTGGACTGACAGGAGGAATTAGCACATCTATAGCAGTATTTTGTCATGAGCTTCCCCATGAATTAGGTAACTAATTCTATAAACCCAATGTGTTCAAAATACTTACTTAAAGACTGTTGTGATACCTGTCCTGATGCGCATAATGCTGCGAGGGTGACCAGAACTTCAGAGAGTAATGGAGCAATACTGCTTCAGAGGACATAATGAGAATATTAATACAGGTTTATTTTGGCAGGTATCTAGTTACAGCAGTTCTGTCAAGCTTTTTGAATATGTTTTAAAAATGTTCTTGGGAGCATACAGTTTACATTTTGGTGTTACGCCTCTGCATTTTGTAGAGAGTTTCATGCTACTCTGTGTGGCACTGTCTTACACAAAGTTAAGTAAAGTTACATAAGTAAACACAAATTTACATTAGTACAATTCTTTGTGGAGATCTTCAGAAGATGCTTTGTACCAATTGTTGCAGAGTCCAGTAGGTGTGGATGACTATTTAGGGTAAAGCCTGTAGGTATTGTTTGCCAGTGCCATTGATTCTTCCCCCCTAATTGAAGCATTTCTTCTTGGGGTTAGCTAACCATGATGAAACCTGATGTATTCCTGTGAGCCATAAGGCACATCGCATGAAATTTTAGTGCACCCTGAGACTTAAAGAAGAGCAGCTAGAGACAGGAGTCGTCATCTCTTTTGCCAGTAACATGGAATCGTGCTAAATTAAACTGTGTATGTACTCACAGCTTGCTTACTTGATGAGCTGATAGCTCGGAATGGTCAAAAGTAAGGTAAAACGAGAACTTCAAAAACCCTTAGAGGTCAGGAGTGAAAGCATTTTGTACTGGCAGATACTAAGTATAAGGTAAGTAATGGACAGAGATGGGAAATAATAGAGCAGATGTTCGTGGTTTGACAACAGTGCTGTACCAGCGTTAGTTAAGTGGAGCTGCTGCAGTATATAAAGGATTGCAATATATATTGGTGTGCTTATAACTTGCTAGGTTAACATGATTAAATTAACCTTGTATAAGAAGTGAGTAGTTCACTGTACATATTTTTGCTTTGATTCTAGATTGAGCAATTAATTTCTAGCATATCTGACATGAGATTATTATATTAATTACCCTCATGACTGCATATCATCTTCCACTCCTCATATTCACAAGAGTTCAGTTTGAAGGGAGTAAAACTATCACAGCTGATTACAAGACAAAAATTTAGGTCTTTATAGAACGTCTGCCTCTGTCAGCAATTTCAGCAGAGCTGTCTCGAATTCAAAATAAAACAGGTTAACCTTGCATGTCTTAAACCAGCAAACTGATTCAGCCTGGATGTGAAGTCATTCTTTCTGAATGTAGCTCTTCCTAATGCTGTATTTCTCAAATGCATCGTCACCTTCTGTGGGGACTAATGCCTCGTTATCCTGCTCTTGAATTCGCAGAATGAGGTGTATATAGCTAAGAGGAATTTCACGGGTATTGATCAAAACTAAGCCTCTGGTTTTATGTGCCATGAAGAACTTCTGTGAAGTAACGACAAGTCTGTATTCACGGATGTATTCTCTCTGGGAGACCAGGTCTAGACTCCTCCATTTACCTCTAACCGTTAATCCTGTTACCTTTCTGACAATCAGCATGATGAATAGGCACCTTTAAATCATATTTTAATCAAGAGATTGCTGCACATAAATACAGTACTTACAAGAGTTGTCATACCCTGTTGCCCACTCTTCCTCTGAGCCTCTGTAGCAGCGTTTTCACGTTGGCAATGCCTCGGATTGATATGATAGTAAATGTAGGCTGATTTATCTACTTACTCTCCCGAGAAGCATTGATCCTAAACCCCTGTGTTCTGTCTCCATTTTAGGTGACTTTGCTGTGCTTCTTAAAGCAGGTATGACAGTAAAGCAAGCTATTGTGTACAACCTCCTGTCTGCCATGATGGCTTACATAGGGATGCTGATAGGCACAGCCGTGGGACAGTATGCTAATAACATCACCTTGTGGATCTTTGCAATCACTGCAGGCATGTTCCTCTACGTGGCATTGGTTGACATGGTAAGATTGTTTTGATTTTGTGTCATTTTTGCATTCTGTGCTTAAAACCTAAAACTTGAAATGGCACCTATGACAGAGCTTTTTTTGTTATAACACGTAAAATATCTGCAGACAGTAGATGGCTGTTTCTGTTGTATGACTTTTTAAAATGTTGCAGATACTTTGAGAGATAATAGTGAAGTTTCATAGTTGCTTGCCTGTTTGGGTTTCTGCTACCGAAGTCTGCCAGTGACTCTGTTAAAATACAAAAACTACAGGGGGGCTGGGAAAGACACTTACACTTCCGACTAGTAAATTAATAAAAATAATAACTTCCCACTAATAAAAACAGGATGATACTGTGGACTTGTGGATGGGGCATTAGACGCTGAAGTTCAATCCAGTATTTGGAATTGTTCTTCTCTAAAATTTAATCTCTATATATTTGATTCTGGAAAGATGATTGGACTCTGGTCTGAATCCTTAGCATGAATAGCTGCTAATACATAGCTCTTGTGATTAGCTTTTTAAAAAATTATCTGGTGGAAAAATGCTGCTGCTTCAAGAACATATATTATATTTAGTGTCTGTACACTGTAGATCCTGATCCTTCATGCAATAATGAACTTGTGCACATTGCATCAGTCCATATTCAATCCTGATTTCTCTCCTAAGCAGCTTCAGAGCTGCATTTAAATAAGCCAATTTTCTCAGTTCTTGTCTTTCCCAAGCCCAATGATGATGAGATCAGTTTTCATTTTTGGCATATTTTGTAATGCTCTTTCTGCTTTAACATACAGAAAAAGATGCATCACTTCCCTGGATTTTAAGGACAGATCTCGTATTGTATTAAATTATTAACCCCTTAGACTAGAAACTCCAACCTAGCTAAAGCTTTAATTCATAAGGGTTCAGACAACTTCTTGTGGACTGTCTCCCTGTTTTTCCATGGCTTCATTCACAAACTACTCTTTCCTAGTACAGACATCTAAAGCAGAGGCAAGCTTCCTCACAGCTGTTATTTTTCTACTCAAATAGACTAAGTAGCCATCTACCTATTATCAGTAGATTGCTACTTGGATCGCCTGGTGTGACTACTTGCTGCTTATAGAAAAATACTTAAATGTAACTGGAGTTCTGGCTTTGAGTGATGTTCCAGTATTTTGTTTAACCTCATGGAATCTCTGTAGAGGGTTGGGTTTACTGGAATGAGGAGCAGTTGTTTCAGTTTTCAGTTGTGGGTAAAATGGAATATTTTACTGTTCTGAAGTATTTTAAACCCATGCATTTTCTTCATCTTTCCAAATTTCTTCAGAGATTTTGTTGCCATGTCTTGTAGCTCCGTTAGCCTACACTGCTAGTTCTGCTCTCCTGCATGCATTTGTGCTGACTGTCCTGGTTTCAAACCACATTTTTAGCAGCTTCCTCAAAAGTTAACTGGTGCAGGAGTGAAACGTGTGATGTTTGACTCTCACTGGCTGACTTGTCAAAGCAGGCAGGCATCCGTCAGTTACTTTAAGCCGCAGACACAGATTTTGGGTTTCAGCAATTCTCATTGAAACAGCATCACATCTTTGTCAGGTCTATGAGGCTGTCAGATGTCTGCTCTGGCATGGGCTGATTGGTGCTAACTAAAGCAGCTGATATTATGAAGATCCCTCTTCCCTTTGCTGCTGTGCCCAGTGCTTGCCAGTTCCTACCCGTGGCTGCTCAGTCTGGTTTCTCAGCCTCAGTGGTATCATTGAGGCATTAGTGAAGACCACTGAAAGCAAGGGTTCAGTTCCCACTGAATTTCCTGGGATCGGCAGAAGCTGTCTTGGCCATTCTGCCCCATAACAAATTTACCTCTACGGTTAGTTCTCTGTTCAGTGCTACTGCCACATTGGTGCTTAAGAAACTTTGTGCCAGTGGGGCTTCCAGCTTGCTTCTAGGTGGCATCCTCCAAATCTGAGAACTTTCTCTTAAACTCAGCTTTGGTTCTGAAGATCTCATGTTAATCCCATTAGTAGTCATCGAAAGGGGGCTTCAGCACAGGTCAAGGCAGGACACAGAGGTAGAGGCTGCTCCTGTGACTTTCTTCATTCCATCCTGCTTGCCATCAGGTCTTTTATGACTAGGACTCATTGACGAGAAGCTCAACATGAGCCAGCAATGTGCAATCGCAGCCCAGAAGGCCAACCACATCCTGGGCTGCATCAAAAGAAGTGTGGCCAGCAGGGCGAGGGAGGTGATTCTGCCCCTCTACTCCACTCTCGTGAGACCCCACCTGGAGTACTGCATCCAGCTCTGGAGTTCCCAACATAAGAAGGACATGGACCTGCTGGAGCGTGCCCAGAGGAGAGCCACGAGGATGATCTGAGGGCTGGAGCACCTCTCCTATGAGGAGAAGCTGAAAGAGTTGGGGCTGTTCAG
>VUYV01000043.1:5140338-5304789 GCA_008711295.1 Anarhynchus alexandrinus | reverse complement strand
GAGGTTGCTGAGGCCCCATCCCTGGAGGTGTTCAAGGCCAGGCTGGACGTGGCCTTGGGCAGCCTGGTCTAGTGGGAGGTGTCCCTGCCTATGGCAGGGGGGTTTGAACTCGAAAATCTTCAAGGTCCTTTCCAACCTAAACCATTCTATGATTCTATGATTCTATGACTCACAGAATCCAAGCATTGGTCATCACACCATGGGATATTTCACTTTGTTATGAAGACTTTAATTTGTAAATATGTTCTAGTGGTGAAGTCACTCTAAGGTAAATAAGTCCTTTTCAAGGCTTGCTAAATAGAGTGTCTGTGTAGTTGAGAGTGATCCTTCATGCAACTTTAGATGTTCTACAGTAGCCTATAATTACTGAAATATCACTTGCTTGTAAGTCCTGTGGCTGATACTTATTTCCTGTACTTATTTTGACTGAAGATATCATGTATAAAGGAAAGCAGTGTCTTCATTCTTTTATTCCTTGTCCTTTTCCTAAGTCATCACAGTAGCAAATAAATAGTCAAAGCCCAGTGGTCTAACTAAACAAGAGCAGGAAAGGTCCTGCAAGACGCACTTGAAACTGCACCAGATTTTTGTTCTGATGTTTCCATAATCTGCCTCCTCTCAAAGATGTTGTCATCTGGCACTTAATAAGAACAGCTTTTGATCCCTCCCTAGCTTGACAGAGGTTCACATAGGTGCAGTTTTCTATCCATTCCTTACACCATTCCTGAGAACAGAACTTTTGGTATTTTTCATCTGATTGTCCTGAATTTTGCCTAATTAAGGATACCCTTCTCCAGTAGAACGTAAACTCAGGCCTTTCTAAATCCTTCAGGCTTCCCATGATCTCTTGTGACATTTCAATGGGTGATAACAATCAGAAGAATAATCATCATATCCTCCTTCCTGACACTGCTGTTCTGGTTTGAATGGGTACATTGAATTTTCCTATCTTCCTTCCCAGTCCAAGTTGAATAATTTCATCTTACTGGAAAATAAATTTATCTATTATATTTTTCATTCCTTGTATGTTTAGGGCTGAAACTATATGCTTTCAACTCCAAGAAGGTGCTTTTTTTTTTTTTTTCTATTGACAGGACCAGACTCTTTATATGGTCCCTGAAATTGGTCATATCAATAGCTAATAAAGCAAATGTTTAGTGATCTTTAGACATGCTGTCAAAGTAGATAACCAGCAGTGTTGTTAAAGCCCATTATAGTAATGCTAAGGTGAAGCCTTTATTTTCATCCAGAGCATATTCCACCAGATCTCAAAAAAACATCTGTGGCTTCTCTGAAAAATTTCTTCTTCATGCCTGCCAAGCTGCTGTCTGAAGTTCTCTTTATTACCTCCTTTACCTACTGCAGCACTGCAGAGACATCAGAGTTGAAACAGTACAGTGTAGGGCAGTTGGGCAGTACCTATTCAAATGAGGAGGCAGTGCACAGCCTCTGTCCTCCTTCCTCCTTCCCTCTCAGAGACTTTCCAGGACCCTTTCTGTGCTGGGATTCTGCAGGTTTTGAGGGAGATCGAAGTGTCACTGGCCCGCTCTGCCTGCACACTCAGGCTCTGAGTACAAGAGGAGCATGAGCACACCTCTTCAGATATGGCGACAACAAAAATAGAGAAGTGTTTTGAAGACAGTGAATGGGGAGTGTGCCCATAGTACTGGTTACTGTTAAATAACCTTTTTTTCCTGTCTTAAAAGGGTCTTTTACTTGGTCTTCAGTTCCACAGTTTTGGGGACATATGACAGCTGTCACTATCCATAGCTGAGACTTCCACTTCTACTCATCATGCTCTCCCTTTTCATGTCCGTGACCAGAAACCCTGGAAGTTATGGTGACAGAGCACTGTATTCTTCCTAGGTTTTGAAACAGATGCCAGAATATGCTTTAATTATTCTTAAGAGCATCTTTAGATTTGGAACAGCAATATTATGTCTCTGTAGCAGTTGATTACAAAACTTGAATTACGTGCAGATCTTCCATTCAAAAAGCATGAAGGTGAGAATTGGCAGCAGCAATTCTAGCACAGTTCTCTGATTAGGTTTTGTATTACTTGGTGAATACAACTCTCATTTATTAAAAAGAAAATAATTCTGCAAGAAATCATGCCTGCCAACGTGACAGCTATATAGCAACCTTCAGTACTGTAAAGTCTGTGATTACTTCATTTATTCTTAATGATTTAACAGGACTTTGTAATTTGGTGTAGTGCTTGCTGTTGAGCTGACTGGTCTATTGTGTATGCAGTAACCATTTTTCACACCAGTATATTTTTTATATTGAAATACTCAATGGGTCAAATTAATTGTCAGATTTATGCCTCTTTTTGAAATGCAGTAATACAAGACCAGATGGGTAACATATTTGGGGTTTTAGCAGATTTGATGCTCTGATAATTTGTCATGATCTTTTGTGCAGTATTCAGGTACTTGGAGTAACTAAAACTATACTATCCTGTCTATCTAATAAAGAGCAAAAAATAGAGACTTGTGCTGTGCACTACCTGAAGTTTCCATTTTGTTCTGTATTCTGTTTTCTGTACTGTGTGTCTTAAAGGAATTCCTTCGTTTACCTCATGCTTTCTTGAATTAATTTCTTTGTAAAACATTTGAAGTTATTTCTGTTCTGTGCGGGTGGCTTTGTAAGACACTTCATAAGGTTTATTTTTACATCTTCCAAGTCCACTACTATTTGTTGCTTTCGTCAGTACTATTTTACTTTTCTTCATAGGTGAGAAATATAAGGAATATCCAGAGCGTTCAGAACTTTTCATAGCTTCACATAGAATTTCTCTTGAAGTAGCTATTGTTCCCATATTTAAAAAATATGTATGTAAAATGTATGTAAATATGTGTAAGCATATAACATGACAAATGAATGGCTAAGTTAATCAGCAAAGTCATTATAAAGGGTATATTTATATCAATGTAATTACTGTAGCAATAGTTAAAGCTTTTTATTATGTTTATTTGAGCATGACAATTTTAATTGAGTAAAAGAACTCGAAAGAGCAGTACTCGAAGAATGCTGGGCTGGTCCTTATCTTGAGGAACTTAAAGTTCAATTAGATATGTGATACTGTAAAAGCTTAAAAAAAACCAAAACAGAGTCCAAAGGAAAGGCAAGGCGTTTTTAGTTTGCTTTGTAAATACATGATGTGATGATGTTTTTATCAAATGCAGTGGTTAGGTAGAGTTTTAGCTAGGCCTTAATGTATTGTTTTTAGAACTGAATCCTGGAGTGTTTATTCTTGACAGTATAATCTTGTAACCTTGTCTGTTTATAAATGGAATAGAGGTGAAATAACTTTCTACATTGTATTTCCTCCTTTTAGCTTCCAGAAATGCTTCATGGAGATGGAGATAATGAAGAGCATGGTTATTGTCCCGTGGGGCAGTTCATTCTTCAGAACCTAGGCCTGCTTCTTGGATTTGCCATCATGCTGGTGATTGCCCTCTACGAAGATAAAATTGTGCTTGACATCCAGTTTTGACCTAATTCTGGTAATCACTGTGGTTACAATAATGTTACTGTATGGCTTTGAGTCTGCACTGTTTCACTGTACGCACATTGCTCAGAGGAAAAGCAGTGGCTTGCACTACTTACACAAGTACAGTATATTCATTTCTGTGTAGGTTAACTTCTTTTTTTTTAATTCCAATCAGATGAGATTACCCAATGCATCTTCTAAACTCAAGTGATTGACATTTAGGAAATACTAAATATAAGAAATAAATGCCAAGTTCAATATACTATATGGAAAGCACCGCTTGCTTAAGAAAGAAAAAGTATAGTGAATGATCTGCCCATTTGGGAAAATACCATTTCATTAGTACATTTGAAAAGAACCCAGAAAATGTTACAGCTGAAATTCATACCTCTGCAAGGATCCTGAGTAAGCTTTTAGTGCCACATAAGTCTTAAGTAGCGTGCCTATATATCTATATATATATATGTATAGATATATAGAGAGATAGATATATAGATATGCATGCATATATATGTGTGCATGTGTATATATATATATTCATGCTGTGCTGATTCTTCTGCATAGTGGTGACTTGAAGTATTAAACGTTACAATAGCACATGACTGGAAACCACTGTGCTGGTTTAAATTTTAACAAAGAAACCCAAAACCTAAACACTGTTTAAATTCTTAGCGTATGCATTAAGCTGCACTCCATCATTACAAGCTTCATGTGTAAGAAGGCAGGCTGTTGCAATATACGCTGCAAAGTGCTATGTTCTCTCGAGGATCAGTTTGACGATGGTTTGCTGACTAAGATTTATTTGATGTTTGTTCCTTGATATTAGTAGGAAAATGCAAAATGCAGTAGAATTAGTGTTAGCTTGGGGAAATCCCTGATGTTGGAGTTATTGAGCTATTTCTGGTTCTTTTTTACAGATGCTAAACATGTATTGTGTGCCACTTGCAGCATAAACTACTGAAGAATTGTGGCTGTGAATTTGTGCAAACTCTTTTAACAGAGAATCCGTATGGGAATATCTCCATTTTTTAACAATTGTTTTGGAGTGTTTTCTCCTCTTCATGTTAAAACAATCCAAAGTGCAAGATGCTGGTTACTGAACCTGGGCACAAAGGTTAAATTATGCTCTGTGTATGTAGTACTGGTAGGTTATTCACAATACTGAGTATCAGATTAAAATCTGTTTCTACAATGCCATGATATGAGACATTGTAGCACCAGCCATTTCTGGCAGTAGACAGTATGTAAGACGATTTCTACTTCCAGCATAAAGGAGTTAATTTCTACGATATTTTTTTACAATTTTGGTATTTAAATTAGATTATTAAAAAGCAGATGTGATAGATCCGTGGTATGTGTAATTTGGAAGGATAGACTGAAAATTTGGGCCTTAACTTGCTGGGATCAGCTGTCCTAGATCGGATTGTGCAGATATGCTTACATTGCCAGCCATGAGTTAGAACTTCTTGTACCCACTCCTTAAAAAAATTGTGAGTTTGTGAAGAGTGCAAGTTGATTCTGTAGTACCAGTCCTAAGCATGGTAGTAACCTTTTTTAAAACATGCAGTTCGTCTTCTTTTATGTGTATGCCAGGTGAAAGCTGTATCTTGACTATGTGCTGTAAGTTTTGTTTCGGTCTGCTTGGTGCCAGTGTAGCTGCTAAAAACACTGATCTTAACGCCTTTAATGAGAGCCAGTTGGTATCTTCATTCCATTTCAAGTTAATGTATGTTTCCTGTGGCCCTTTACTTTTTGCAGCTTCATTGGTCAATTTAGTTTGTACTGAGAGCAGCTCATGTATTTTAAGAATATCGGTTGGTTCTTGCCAGTATTTCTTCCTAATGCAGTATCAAGAAACAGTATTAAGGGTCCATTTCAAAGGGCACAGTTTCTTCAGTGAAGAAGCCAAAAGCCCAGAGTTCGGGCATGCAGCCATTTCATGCTCTGAACTCAGGTTTTCTTTTTTCTTCTTTAAACACGTTTACTGTTGGACCCTAATTAGCAAACACACTGTTGTTAGCTTCAGATTACTGAACTTCTGTAGTGTAAAGATCCTGGGTGACATTTTTTTGTAGTGCCCGTGTTAGGTCACTGAGTACCATTTTCAAAGAGACTTAACTTGCTGGATACCTTCTGAGCATCTAACTTTAAACAACCTATGTTTCTTATGTATTAAACTGACCCTTATTTTTCCTTTTACGTTAATTCTGTCGAGTAGAACGGGGTCATTATGTGGTTGAACTGATATTTTGTCAAACCATTTTTTAAAGTTTATTTCTTTTAATTCTTTTCAAATGAAGATTTCTATATTTCAGGTAGTATATTTACTTTTGTATTAGTTGGAATATGGTTATAGCTTAACACACTGCCTCTGTAGAAAAATAGTTAACTTCCTTCCAAGACCATCTTCAGACAAGGGAAAAACATGGTCCTTGAAGGTAGATACTGTATTTTTCATTAAATATGGGTTGGTTTCTTTTATTTTCTAGTATTTATTACAAGTTATGAAGAGCAGTGTAACAGCTGTGACTTCTTCTATATGATTCCACCAGTACTGAATTCCAAATAATTCTAATGTACGCTTTTGAGTCATGTTACAGACAATCTGAATTCCACTACATTTCTACTTGGCTTCAACATTCCATTCTGCTTGAATCCAGAGTCTCATTTAACTTGTATTTGTTGGAGGGCATAAATGTTACTTGTATATTACAATGCTGTCACTGTGTGACATCCCATTTGAATTTTGATGTAGATCACATTGCACTCAATCCGCTGTGATTATGCTTAGAAGACCTTGTAGTTGCTAGATGCAGTGTGATTATTTTTTTTTTATTATTTTTATTTTTATTTTCCCTCCCATTAACAATTGAGTCTATGGATTAAAATGTGATTATGGTCCTACAAGATAACTTGCTGAGCTATCAGTCTTTTTGTTATAACTAAATCATTTTTTAAAATTTTATAAAGCTGGAAATGATCAAATGCTGTTTTGTTCATTGTCAACAGTGTTGTGTTCATTTTATGTATGTTCCTTATAAATAAGGAGCCTTCAGAAAATAAAATTATTCAAGGAGCAGATATTTTTGTTGTTTTTTTTATTAGGTTTTATTGTGCACCTTTATATTTCAGTATTTTGTTTCAAATCTCATGAAAAAGGCACAAATGCGACATTGTAAACACACTCATTTTGATTCCTTTTTTTATGTGGCATGTCAGGACTGACATGCATCCCTTACAAGTGATCTGGAAAATGCACCTACCTCCATAAATTGTGACAGTTTTATGAGCTAAGCTGACATAATAATGCCACACCCCGTCTGATCCAGTGTTCTTGTGGTTTGTCTGAAGGAAGAGTCATTGCGATGACAAAGTTGGTGGAATGGCCTGTCGTTGACAGGATCCCTCTTCTCTCGCTGGTCTTGTACACTGGGGCCAGGTAGCTTGGTCGCTGTGGGATGTCTGCTCTCTTACACGGCTTTAGCCAAATCTGCAGTAAAGAATAAAATAATCCTTTTCATCTCAGTTAAAAAAAAAAAAAAAAGTAGGGAAACAGTCTTGGCTTGGCCAAAGCATTTTGATATTAGTTTTTTGTTTTGTTTGCTTTTTACCAGATAGCCCTGAAAACCTGTTTCTTGTTCCCTCATTCTTAGCAGATTGCTTCTGCTCCCAAAATACAGAACACCAAGCTTCCTGTCGCTGTCATTATTAGCAGAGGATTCTCAGCTCCTCTCAGACACTTAATTTCTATTTCAACACAAAACAAAATTAGCCTGCTAACTTCCTTCAAGACTACAGTATTTGTTGGTATAAAATACTATAAAATGTCACCAAACGAAAGATACTGACCACAGGTACTGTATCATAGAGGATTTTGGGGTGAGATTCTCCTAGCTTCTTAGTTTGCCTGTTCCAGCGTGCTCCATCCAAGAACAATCCCTGAATGTAGACCCCTGAATCAGTTGGAAAAGATACCATGTTACACAAAAACTGAAAATGTCTTCTAGCTGAGAGCAGCAGCTCGTGCAACACACTTTGCTGTCAGTTGATTGTGTGGGACTTTTTGTCAATATTGTGTGTACCAAGTGATGATCAAGTAACTTTGAGTACAACACAATATTATACTGTATTACAATTCATTATGATTACAATTCTATAAAAGTTAAAATGTCTAGCAATATCATTATGCGTCCAGCCTTTTTGAGTGACAGAGGTTAAAAATCATTCCAAAGTCCAGGACACTATTTTTGCAGTTGCCATTATTATAAAATTTTCTGTATGTACTGCATATTGTCAGTTTTAATGTTTCCAGACTTGGAGGTTTGATCATATAAACAGTCTTTGACTAGTTAGTCTTCACGGTATTTCATTGCTTATGTTTCAAATTACCACTTGCTTATACCTTTCTAAAGCAGCTCATTAAAGGAGTAACGTAAAAAAAGAACTGTATTAAATGTTTAAAAAACCTAAGTATCTTTATTTTAACATGTCATAATATCATGACAGAATAACAGCTGTCATTCTGTCAGCTTTCCAGAAGAAAACAATAAATTACAGCAACATGTGTTTTTCATCAAACTTGCACCTTCTTGCTCTGTAGACTGAAAACTGTAACTTCTAAAACAAAAAATAAACCTGCCCCAACAGAAAATGACTCGAAACAGACTGGATGTGGCTTTCCAGGGCAACCTGCCAAGCTCTTCTTTTTACACAATTTCCAGTCAAACTGATCCTCAGAAAAGTATCAAAAAGAGTATTAAGAACAGTTCAGTTTAATCTGTCCTTTTTTTTCTGAGGAAGGGCAAGCTAACAAATATATCTGCAACTGGAACCTAAGGTAAGTAATACATAATAAAGTCATTTGATAAAAAATAGTTGCACATTGTGATCATATCCATAAGATGTTTTTCCAGGGATAGTTATAGTAGCATACCCGACTTCTCTACTAAATGTATGGTTTTCCTTGGCTTAGGAAAATATGCATCTTCAGACCTTCATCCTAATGGAGTGAAATAAAGGGGAAAAAAAAGCAAGTTAGAGATCACTTGAAAGTTTTATCTGTTTTGGGAAGTTTGGGGTAAGGAGTGCCCTCTGTTGGTGTTATTTTATATCCGCATGCTAATCCAGGAGGTGAACTAATCACGGCAGTTCTTAACTTCTTGTGCATCTCATGAGCAGTGCAGTTGTCTATGTTTTCCAGCTGAATCCATTAACTTAATTGCATAACTCTGAGTCTGCAAATTAATGCTAACTTCTGAATACATCAGCAAAAGAAGATAATTGTGTCATGCATTTACTTACCATCTTCAGGAGCAACTTCATATTCCTTATCTTCCAGCACTTCATAGTCAAATTCTAGTAGGTCTATTGGAATGGTGTATTTTCTGGCATAGTTCTGCTGGGCACCTGTTAAGAACGCTTGAGTGAAGAAGAATCCTGAAATCCAGAAGACTGGTGGAGGTCCATTTTCATACCACAGCTGCAGCAGCAAAAGAGAGAGGAGGAGTAAAGAAAAACACTGCCTTTTATTTTTCTTAATTATTTAGGAAAGCAAATATTTGCTATAATAACAGCAGAAGTAACTTCTCCCTTTGTGAATCCAGGATTGTCTTTTTCTTTTCTGAAAGCAGTGGAACTTTGGGTGGCTGCCATGTCTTTTTAAACGACTTGTTTAAAATGTCACTAGCTTCTGTTTTTAAAAAAAAAACAACCAAACAAAAAAACACACACAGAGAAAAACCCCACCACTGTTGCCTGGAAACACTTTGCTTATGTTAATGACAGTCTGAATAAGTCTGTTAAACGTGCATTGTCCATGCAAGTTCATCAAATGAGTGTTCAATTCTCGTTTTCTCCCTTGTTACTGAAGGCTGTTCAGCATTCACCTTTGTTTCTCTGTGCAAATGACATTTTTTTGCAGGGTGTTTTCTCTTTGAAAGAGTTTTATTTCCCTTCCAGGGCCAAAGTCACATGTTGTAAGTGGGTAGAGCAAGGTGAAGATGAGGAGGGAGGATTTCTTCATGACGACAATATGCAGCCTAATTAAAATTCTATTGATTTTGGGGGGTGGGGAGGTTTTGTTGTTGTTAGGGGTGTGGGGGGGTGTTTGGTTGGTTTATTTATTTTTTTTAAATAGCTTACAATGTTGAGGCCTCTGTATAAAAATGATTTTTAAAAATTCCAAAATTCATTTGATTTGGTTTTAATACATGTGACATCTGTTGCATTGCAAACCTCAGTTTTGAATAATGTTTGAAAAAATTCTGCTACAATTATCTGCTGCAGAGAATTCCAATGAAGACAACTAAACTAGTTGTGTCTACTAATAAGTAGTTTTCCTCCTATGAGATGAAAAAATCATCCTCATAGCTACTGGCAGTTTTCCATTTGTACAAGTTTAATTTCTGTCCTGGATTCTGTTTAAGAAATGGCACTTTTGTTCTTTACACATACTGCTGTCAGGCTTGCTACAGATGAAAGTGGAAGTTACTGAGGCGTGCTGACTCCGTAATGTGTCCCCAAAAACATAAAATAGAGNTGGAAATAATTTTCTGTTTAATTTACTTACAGTTTTTGGTTTTGTATCTTTTGTCTATCTTGGGACCTGTTCTTACAACAGGTATGGAGTAGGCAACCTGCTATGAGATTCGTTTTCTTTGGTTGATTGAGATTACTAAGCCACAGAATGGTGTGAGACTCTGGATGTTACTCATTTAAAGTCAGTTTGGGGACTCCAGCACTCTACTGAAAGCTTGGGTGACTTCAACATAAGATTTTATGTTAAAATGTTTTACTAATTTAAATTTGCACACTGGAAAAGAAACTCAACAGTATTTTCCTAGGTTCTATTTTAACGAACTTCATTACCACCACCAGATCTATATGCAGTTTAAGAGGCCCTTAGTAAATCCACTTCAGAAGGCAAACTCGGTCATACAGTATTACTGCTGTACTAGAGCGCTCTTGATGAGGTGTAGGGTACGTGGCAAAATGTAGTGCTTCGTTAAATGCTGTGATGAGCAAACAGCTATGCAAAACAGATGCACAAATGAATTGAACTTTACCTGTCAGTTATTCAGTGGAAGTAACTTGTGCGTGTGTGTTCACTTGTGGAGATGTCACCTGACATCAATAGACGAAAATAATAAGCGGCATTGAACAAAACTGCGTAAATGGGGTGTGCTCACCTGTAAGAACTTCAGTCTGTTAAGGAAGTCAGTCACATAGCTGCCCAGAGGCTTAAGGCTTGGGTAAGACTTACTCATCCATAGTCCTGGAATTTTGCCTTTCAGAATGCTGTTTACCACTTCTTCCAGTTCAGCAGACATCACTACTAGCCCCTAAAAGAAATTTTGGAAAGGAAGATATCAAAATACTTCCATAAATTCATAGAATGGTTTAAGTTAGAAGGGACCTTGAAGACCATCTAGTTCCAACCCCCCTGCCATGGGCAGGGACACCTACCTCCCACTACACCAGGTTGCTCAAAGCCCCATCCAACCTGGCCTTGAACACCTCCAGGGATGGGGCATCCACAGCTTCTTTGGGCAGCCTGTTCCAGTGCCTTACCGCCCTCAGAGTGAAAAATTTCTTCCTAATATCTAATCTAAATCTACCCTCTTCCAGTTTAAAGCCATTCCCCCTCGTCCTATCAGCCTTGCTTTAACGATTTAACTTTCCCTAACAGCCTTGCTTTAACAATTAAAAATCAACATAGCTCTTTCTCCAACAGATGCTACGAGTTTCTAGCTAAGTCACATAGGAGCAACACTGAAAACAAGAAGAGTGGACATAATGGATTTCCTAAAAAGTTACTGCAGTCTTCTGCCTGATCCGGGAGTTAGTCACTAGACAGGGCAGGGTAAAGGTCCATAGCCTTCTTTGGAGAAAACTGACCATACTGGAAAATTCTCCCTTGCCATCCTTCCGCAGAAACGTGGTCTTCCCTGAGCACTTCTGAGTTTTACTAACTGTAAATGCTCTTTTTTATTATTATTTAAAGTTTCCTCAAAACTCTGTGACATACATTGCTGCAGTTGTCTTATTAGTGGCAGACTGTTCAGCTTGTAGTTTGGCTTTAACAGGGAGAGGGGTGGTGTTTGTTTTGGTTGGTTTTGTTTTTTTAAATGCCTCCTCAGCCTTAAGCTATAATAGGATAAATAAAAATTACCAAACTGACTTTTTTTCTGCTTTTTTCTGTATTTTGCACAGCTGTAGCTTTTGATTCCTACTGAGAACAGACATTGACTTTAGACTGTGATATCTTAACTGGAATCCTCACTGGGAGTAATTTGCTGTTTGAGGTGTTGAGGAGATCTGCTTTCATCTGTAAGAAATTGTGTGAGGTGCTTCAGTCTTTTGTGACAGTGAGGCAGAAAACCAGATGCGAACCTAGTTACTGCTTGTCTTAATAACTTAATAACTAGCGAATCTGCAGTTAAGAACTTTGGTTTCTCTATGTAGGCACGATAGTACTTTTATACTCCATTGTACTCCTGTCAGTTTTAAGATACAGAAAAATAAATCAACGTGGAATCTCGATTCTTTAAAGTGTTTGACTGACCAACCTGAATCAGACTTCAGGGTCAGTTCTCTAAGGTACTTGCATTAATAGCTCACAGATTGAGTTTAGGTTCTAGGTATATGCCTTTAAAGGTTATCTTCAGCTCACCTTTATTGCTTTCTGGATGTTAACACATGAGTCCCGTATTGTCTGCAATAACTTGTTGAAGCGTCCCATCTCTTGGACAAGCACAGTATTCATGCTTTGAGTATAAGTGGTCGGATATCTTCTCATTGCTGCTTCAATGTCAAAATTTGGAGGGAGTTTGCTCAGGATGTCACCTGTGACTTCATGAACAACTTCATCGGTTGATTTTGTACCACCACCAGATGCCTGAGACTAGAACGAGTCAAAAAATTGGGTTTTGTTTGAGGAAAAAGAAGAGGACTCAGGAGAGTGAGTAGTTAAAATGCAGGAAAATAGAGCTGTTATAATGGCATTGTTTAAAAGATCATTACAGTTCCAACCCTCTTCCCCTGTTATTGCAATTAATTTGTTTCAGAATTTCCTATGTTATTCTCATAAGGTATTATCTTAGAACGAACAAAATGTGGTTTTCTACAGATTTGCGTCTTTGCTTTTGTGCTGAAATCTTGGTTCCACTGTAAACCAGTTTTTCTCCCCCATCTCTGATGTACCCATCAACACCACTGGACTGGACTAAAACTGGCCAAGAAGTTGAAAATTGTTAAAAGCTGGGGGAGTAGAAGATACCCAAACTGACTGTACAATCACAGAAGCTATGTTTCCTTAAAAAGACAGTCAGGAAAAAACTAAAACCAAAAAAGCCTTGAAAGATTCTTAAGTGGAACAGTAATTTCACCAGAATGGTGATACAACACAATAAGGTACAGTAAAAACTGAGGGGGGGCAGAAATCTGAACATACTCATGTGGAGATAGAGTAGAAAGTTATAGTAAGATGGTGTGTGACTTTTGCTCTTTACATACCTGCGTGAGAAGAATGTTATCAAATAACAGTTGTGTTTCTGACTGATCCTTGGTAATATCAGCATTTGCGTTCATTCCAAATATCTCTGGGGAAGGATTCAGTGGAAGTGTCTTTGTATATTCAATATAGCTTTGGTACTGAAGAAAGGAAAATAAATAAATACTTTATACTTAAAAGGAGATGCAGAAATATCCAAACAAACCCATGACAGGCTGCAAGCTGTGTCTCAAAACCACTACAAACTTTCCTAGTGTAATGAATACAGCGTGTAAACTAAGATATAAAAGGAAATACAGGGGCTGACTGTGCCTCACAAGTTCCTTTGGTCCATCCTCTTACCCTGAAATGGGGATTGCCTTTGCTTAAATAATTTCTGACAAAATTTCTGACAGCTGTTGGAAATTCTCTTACACAGTCAGATACACAGTGCAAGGGGCTGCAGCCCTTTACTGGGCCCACTGCTTGCCAAGTGTCTGAAGGTGTTTTGCTGACATGTAACATAATTCTCCTGTGTGATAAATTAAGCCGATTACTATGTCCTTTCTACCTCCAGCAGATATGATCAACTAATTCCCTTATACCTATTTCATAATGCTTTTAACTTCAGCAGGCTGGGTTTCTCCCTTACTGTCCCCTAAGTGTGCTGACTCACACAGCAAAGTCGATTTAGTTGGTAGTAGTTGGGGTGGTTTTTTGCATCATTTCCATTTCTTAGAAGTCACTGAAACAAGTTCTAACAGAATGTGAGATTAAGCCACAAAAGTGATCAGTGACAACAGTAAGCACCGAGACACACCAATGTGAGTAAAAATAGATCTGTTTTTGAAAAAAATAAGCTGTTGGTAATTTTGTTGTTCTGGGATACTTACATCTCCTTCAGGAGGAGCAAAATAAAGGCCGCTTGGATCAAATTTATAGTCTACATTTGTAATGATTTCTGAGGAAAAGAACATGTTTAGAACACTACGGAGTGTACGCCGATCCCAGTCATCGGTGACTCTGCCACCATAATTACATTCTCCAGTCATATAGCGAAGAGCATCATATGGCACTTCCTGAAAAAAAGCAAGACAATGATCTGGCACTTCTGGTATAATTATAAGTTATTTGGAAGTCATTCAGAATTCTCACTGGAAAGTTTAAAAGCTGTTATTTACTTCTGCTAGTTCATGCTTGTACCACTGATCTCCTGATCTTCAACTACTTTAATTATCATCCATCAAGCCACCCAGTATTGCTTCTTTTGAAGAATAACAGCACCAAAAATTTCCATAGTAATGCAGCTGGAACTCCCCTAGTATAAGTTTATGAAAAACTTTTCCAAAATTATCTCTACTTGTTTGGCTATACATACTTCTAAAATAAATGTATGCTGTCACAGGGCCATAGCTGTCCTCATAACTTTTGAGGTTTTTCCTACTTTTTTTAGAAAAAGAAATCAAACACGTTTAAAGCCTTGAGGTGGGGAGAAGCTGGACTCCTCTTAGGCACCTGGAAGGAATAAATTATGAGTGATAAGAGATATATTATTTACAGGAAGTCATGTCAAGAGCAGGTGATACGCTAAGAACTGAGATAAAGCAAATCAGTTGAAAAAAGTACCAAGAATTCTGTTTACTGCATACAAATTATCTTTCAGGAAAAAAAAAATAAATGCTTCCCTCCCTGCTAGGCACTACATTTGCCCATAAGCTTTGGTCATATAAGCAGAGGACATCCCTCTGACACCTCCCCCTTCACTCTCCTACAGGAAAAGAAACACACATCTTTATGAAGTTGCTTTCTCAGGCTGAATCACAATTTACCTATTAGCCACATTGATAACCAAAACCACTTCCAGCTGACAGTGGTTTGAATATAATACCCCCTTCCTGTCCCCAGCCATAACTTTAACAGATTCTGGCTATAGTGGGTTGCTTAGGAAGCTGAAACACAAAGAAGTGTCATGTATTGCTAGGAAATTCCAGAGAGGCTTCTATGAAACACTGCCTAGCTCCACAAACAGGGAAGGAAATGTCATCTGCCAAATTAACACAAATAGATCAAGGTTGTTATTAATCTGCAACAGTCCACGGACTAGTATTATCCCTATCATTGAGTGAATTGCAGTTAGCAATTAAGTGGTTTAGTATGACATTTTACAGCTTGCAGTAACATCACTGGGAGCTGAATCCACAGCTCTTGCCCAGACACAGGCTAAGGTTACAACGAATAAGGCAGCTATAGGGACCAAACGTGACTCTATTTTGCAGAACTTCTAAATTGTAATTTGAAAGTTTCCCACATCAGTTATATACTGATCATGGTACACTAACCGCTTAAAATGAATGTGGAGAGCGCTATTGCAAATAGACCTTGGTTTCGAATTCACTGCCCCCACTGAACTGTTGCTGTGGCAGCACTCAGCCTGCATTGGTCCATGCACTGACAGGCCTAGAAAGTGCAAGCAAGGACCAGTGACTGCTGTGAAAGGTTGCCGTACCTCATACTGGTCAAGGAAGATGTGCAGCTGCTGCACGCTGATGCGCAGGTCCGTCTCATTGAACTCGTATGGGATGTTCCAGCCCAACGGCCCAAAATTCCGCCTTTCTTGCACCAGCGCGTGGAAGAAGCAGAGGCCGTACAGCAATGTCTTGAACTCAGCCTTAAAAACCAAATGCAACACCATTAATAATTCATGGCTGGTTGAAAGAGTTTCATTTTTTCTCACATCCTGCACAGCAGTGCTGTCTTTGAGTCACTCAAAACCCAGCAAGTCCTGCTCTCGTAACATACTGTTTATGAGTCAGGGATAGCTTTCATTTTTAAAGCTATATATCCATTATATGTAATTAATATACATGACGCATACAACTGCATGTATGAGACCATGTACCAATGAATACTTTTTTTACACCATTGTATTATAAAACATTGTTCATACACTATTTCTTTTTGTTGGTTTGGGGTTTTTTTCCTCATTATCAAGATAGATTTCAGGCCTCTAAAGAAAAACTTCAGGTGGGAACTTTTGTTTCTCAATTGAGACCATTTAGCAAAGTATATGACCTGATTGAGAAGAACAACATTAATTATAGAAAAATAATTTAAATATGCTTGCAAACAGACATCTAATTATGAAAAGAGGTTAAGGTTTTTTCCCAGTCTTACTTTTTTTTTTTTAAACTAAAGAGCTGCATTATTGATATACCACAAAAGCTCAATTGAAGGAGTAGAAGACTAGCAGTAAAATAAAAATTAAATTTACTTCACTATTGCCAGTAATCAAAACCAGTTTCATTGCAGTCAAAGACAACTATTTAATTTGGGAAGTTTTTTCCCCCAGTGCATACATACACAGTCATCAGGGTCTGCTTTAACTGATTTACAAAGTTACAATACAACATTACTAACAGGTTTTCTGCAGCTGGTGAAAAAGTCAGGATCAGATATTGGATCCATCAGGTACGAACGAATTATATTGGCCCGTAAGCCTTTTGGTGCTTCATTCGTCATCTTCACTCCATTCTGAAGTACAGACACCGGAAAAGTGGCAGATGGGTAACTGGTGAGCCAAATTCGGAAATCTGGATGTGTTGTATCAGGGTTTAGCTCCTACAATAAACACATATAAAACCAGGCAATTGGAAGACACAATAGATTAATATATACCCCTAGTGTTGTTATTACAGCAATTTAAAAAAAAAAAAGTGGGAAAATATACCAGTCCAAAGTTTAATTTCTTAGATGCTTATATGTGATTATAGTGAAAGTCACAGTTATGAACGACAACTTTCCTTCTACAGCTGGTGTGTCTTTATTCAAGATTTCAGTATTTTGAACTAAAATTTGCCCTTTCTGTGCATATTTGTGGAGTATATGAACAAAACCACATGTAGGCTCTGTACCACAAGAGCAATGGGATGTATGCTTTTCCCATTTACTGCATTTACTGTCATACAGCTCTTCTGGGAAGGGCTGTAGTAATCATATGTACACATCAGAAATGTGTTAAGTTTATTAAGGGAGGGGTGGGGGCATGGTAGAAAGAAGTGTACTCTCGTACCTCTTTGGAAACTTACAGCTGTTCAAGAGTAAAATTCCTTAGCATATGGTTTCCTGCAGCAACAGACATATGATGAAACCTCTTGGCCTGAAGAGACCATTGTAGTGGCTGGGATTTACCATTCAAGGAATGGGCCAGACCCACAGTGTTTGTGAGCACTTTCTACACCAGCAGGCAGACGGAAAAATTCAGAATCAATCTGTGATGATTACCCTTATATAACAGGAATCATCATGAAGCATGCTAAGCTGGCTATTCAGTCGCCTATATGGATCAGACATGCCTTCAAAAGTATTTTTAAGAAAAAGATAATATTTATTTTTACCTCACAGATTCTTTCCAGTATTGGCATCCATGAACTTGCTAGATGGCAATTTTGCAGAACTATCCATGTTCCTTCCTTTACTGCCTTCTCTATCATTTTCATGGCTATCGGGCCTTGGCCTTGACCAAGTGACAGTGAACTAAGCTTTGAATCACCGTATCCCTGCATATAGAAAGCATATTATAAGTAAGAAAGAAAAATATTGCATAAATACACTAAAGCTTCTGGTATAAGAGCTCACATCTACATGTATTCTTGAAATAGTTAAGGTACAGTATATTTTAAAGTACAGTTTAAATCTTTTTTCATGTCATTCCAGTTGACAAAAACCTCTTATCTATCTGCCAGTGAAAAGCTCCAACTACTCATCCATTCAATCCAGAACTGTAAAATTCTGACAGTTTCAAAATATTCCTGAAAACAGTATGCTTTTTAAGGATGTAGACAACCTACTATAAAATGCAGGATACATTTACAGCTTGGTGGTTGGAGACTTGAAGTATGTCTGTCATTCTCAACAGCACAGAATTCTGACAGAATACTAGTCAGGAAATGCAAGAAAAACATGTTAACAGAAAACAAAAACTTTCTAGTATTATAACAGTATCCTTCTACATAAGAACTGATTTAGGCTGTTGAGACATTTTAAATGCCATAATAATGCCAGTCAAAGCCAACAAAAATCCGTATTTGAATTCTGAGCTGTAAATGGCACCCGCAATCGTAAGGTCCTATACTACTACAGTGTTTTTAAATTAAGTCATATATTACACATAATGCTTATTAGAAAAAAAATACCATTTTCAGATAATATCCCCTACAACAAACATTTAAACCACTATGGTTTTGTTCCATTTTTCCATTTGAGATCACACTAACTAATTAGTCAAATAGATCATGACATCACATTATAAAATATGCCAAAAATATTTATCATACAATTTCTTATAAACAATAGACAAATTATTTATTCCTAAAAACAATCCACTTGCATTAATTAGTGCTTTGTGTTAAAAAGAACCAAGAGATCAATTTTAACATGGTTTTGAGCAGTTAAGAACAGGTTTTTGTGCTTACTTTGGCCTTTCAGCTTCTACTTTATTAAAGCTCGATGCTTCATACAAACATACGCATGTGCATACACACACAAGCATCAATTATATTTAAAAAGTCTGGAGATATTAAAATACCTGATCATCAGCAAACTTCAGAAGGGCTGCCATGGGGTCAGCACCAGGAGAAAGTATAAATATCAGTGGTGTACAAGAGTGACTATCAGAAAATGCTTTTGACAAATCAAATGGAGGTGGCTCAATAAATGGACGTCCCAGGTTATCAATGATAAAATTCTGCACCATTGGTATTATCTAAAAAAAAAGGAAAAATAGAATTAAAGTGTCATATTTTTGTGTAAGCATTGACACATATTACTGTAAACATTTTAATATAAATTTCAAGGACAGTATCCCTGCATATAAAATTAGATACAAGTACAGTCGCAGAGGAATCAATGATTTAGCATGTTTAAATCCAGGCAAAAAATCAGCTTTAAGCTTGAAGATCATCTAAGAGGGCTGAAACTGGAACGCCTATGCAAATGATCCTTAATCTTGTTTCTGTCACCACATCTGGACAAACTAATGTGCTGGTATAGGAAGCTGGATTTTTTTCTGCCCTTACTCCATCTGTATTACGGAGAGGATTTAAATTTTCAAGTCTCATAATGCAACACCTTTCAAAGGTGTTAAGATCTTGGCTTAGAAAACTGCTGTGTACAGCAGCCTTGTAGACACTGCTGTTTAAACTTCCCACTGAAGTTAACTGGGCTCTGTACCAAAATGAGAGACAACTTGTTAAATGACAGCTTAATGTTTTGATCCTTACAGATAGGATTCTTTTAAATATCACCATTCATTCTATCTCTGGACACATTCTGGAATATTTTAAAATAAACACCTCCCCTTTAAAGAAATGCAACAGTATTTGCAAATGTGATATTAACATATTATCTCTGAACATGAAAATCAAGAAATGCTAAAGGTTTCAAATAGCAATGTTAATTCAACCACTTTGGTCACAATCAGTATAATATTTTTAAAAACTTTATATGTAAAATTGCTGTATTCATAACTACATATTTTAACTTGCATTTTTGACATTTCAATTATAAAATTTGTAATTTTCATACTGCATTAGCATAGGTGCTTTCTGTTAATAAATATATAGTGTGACCAAGTAACAGAATGTGAAACAGGGGAGAAAAAGTTCCAGTAGCTTCCTTTCTCGTGATTATCCTGCTCATAAACTCATTTGTTTTTTTACTTACTTTAAAACTTACCCTGCTTTACAGGTGCAATGTGTCACCAATTAGTATAATGCCTTAAATTTGAGAGCAGGAGAGAGGCTCTGGCCTATCCTCATTGCAGGCTTTGTAGATGGAGGTGCTCTTGAAAGAACTTGCTTTGGCTTCCAAGCTCTTGAGTGATTTTAAGGATATGTATGAATATGAGAATCGTTTAAAAACCTTCACAAAGTGGCCTTTTATAAAGAACTGCAAGTGCACTCCAGAGAACGTAAGTTTAAAATGGATATTTTGACTATGGCTTATATTTTATATATTGTGCTTGAATGTGAAGTCATTGTTAAATATATTTATGTTCAAGAAAAGCTGTGAGCTTCCACTAAGCCTGAAGAAAAAGTTGAATACTCCAACTTTCCTCTGTTCCCTACTCAGAAATACTGTAGTAGGATGACTGGCTTCTGCATGTTCAGTTCACTGATCTAGCTACAGAATTGACTATAGTTACCTTTCTTGCTTTCTTTTTTTTTTTGGTACTGAAATGCCTGTGTTGCATGGCATCTACTAGATGTTATCTAGTAGAACAAAGCTACTCCAGTAGCTTGCAGATACCACAGCTATGCAGAAATCCATTCACTACTTGTAGCTTATTCCTTGTTCCTTTACTAGTTGCTTATTGACCTGCCTGCAGTCCTCACACTTAAAATTTATTTTTCAGCATGATCTGTGCTGATAGGCATTGTGGGGAAAGGCATTATTTACAAGCTCTCAGAAACAGCTTGCTGATGTGAACATGAGCATTGTGTTGGATGATGCTCTAAACTTCTAAACTGTCACCTGCAGATGGCAAAGGCGGGCTTTGTCCACTGTCCCAGTGCAAATGAACCAGATGTGGCAAAATGTTTTTTTTGCTTGATAGAACTGGAAGGCTGGGAACCAAATGATGACCCATGGTAAGCACAATGTTCTTGAAGTATTCCTCCAAACTTCTTTGACAACATCCCCTTACTGATTATAATATTACCGATTTCTCTGTAACAGTTCACCAAACGGAAGCATACCAAAAGTTTATCTTACCCAATAGTCTTGAAATAGTTCATAATTTGTTAATTATATCCCATGCAATTCTTCATAGTGCTTTCATTTTGCCTCCAAAGAGAATGCTTTTCATTCAACAAAGTAGAAAACATTGTCAACTTGGTCTCTATCTTCCCTTGTACCTTCTCGTCTCACAGCTAGCTTTCATCTGACATCCACAAAAATCTATTTCCTATGTTTTCTGTAGGATACTTTTTCTACTGATAGATAGTAGAAGTACTGAAGAGGCCTGTCTGTTCAGATTTCTTCATCTCTTGAAATGTAACTTTCATGGGTTTAATATCTGTTCTTATTCTGGGTTTGCATTGCAGGGAGGAACACACCAAACGTCACAGCTGTGGCTTTTTATCTCTTACTAAGCACTTTGATGACCTGACAATGGAGGAGTACTACATGCTGGAGATGACACGGCTGAGAACCTTCCTTGTAAGTCTTAACCAATTAATACAAGATTCAAAGCTAGAATGTAAACAAGAACTTCTCAGATCTCCAAGCATCAGCAAGGAGTGATTGGGTAAGGCTAGAACATGACTTAATCTGAAGTGATGATTTATGTGCATTATTGGCTAAGAAATCTGCACCTAAACTCTTCTCAGTGTAGTCTATTGTCTAGCTTTTGAAATAAAACCTGTTTCATGTAGAAATGTTTTTCCAACAACTCATTACAGCAGAAAAAAATATCTTGGGTGCAATAATCAATCAATCCAGGAAGCTCTATAATGAGCAGCTCTATCTTTCTCAAGAGTAAAGAGCAACGCATGTGAAAAGAAAAATTTGACCATATCATTGCTTCACATGTTCACTTTTACAGTTTAACTAAGCTTTCAAACTTTAAAGCCCATTTCAAAAGTTTTACAGTTACCCAGTTTTACTTCTCCCCACTTCTGGGACATAATGCATGCCACAGTGTTGACATATACAAAAGCACACAAAACTGAGCTGCTTCAACTAATTGATCAAGATGAGCTTATCTTTGATATATAATCTTAATGCTATGGAAAGGTAAGAATCAAGTGAACCAACTTCCCTGATGAGGCACAGTAAAGGTTCTGCATCTTAGTTCCTGGTGGGTTTGCACAAATAAGATCTTTGCCTTGCTGATACCTGGAGACTGTCAAGGTTAAGTGTTTAAGTTCCCTATAACACAGACTCAAATACATGAAAACAGAACCACATGCTGCAGTGAGAATAGTCTTAAAGGGCTCACTAAGAGTGAGAAGATGACATTGTTATCTAACCTGAACACCAAATGATTTAGAGCAGCGTTCCAAGGTACAAATGGGGTCTTGGCCATAATATTACTTTATTTCTAAGTACAGCAGGATCTAAGTTTTGAACGTAGTTGAACTAGACAGTTAAATTGCTCAATTGAAAGTCTCAATCTTTTGCTTTGCTTTAAGTGCAAAACTGGCAGAAGCATAATAAACTCTTTTGAAGAAGAAGTCACTGCAACAAGGCAGCGTCTTGTGGATAACTTTGTCTCCAAGCACCAGTATACACCACCGCCGCCAGCACCTCTCCATGCTGATCCTGCCAATACTGCCAGTCAAACAAAATCCAGAAGTGAAGTGTAAAGGCTGACTCTACAAGTTTTTCTTTATACAATACAAAGATATTTTCATCTGAGTACTAATACAAAGCTGAACAGTTGTGTGAGGAAGTGTAGAGAATTCCTTTCATAGGATCTCTGGGACAGAGGTTATATATACTAATTCTTATCTTTCACAATGTGCTTTGTCATTATGGCTAGGTGTGGACTAATAGTCCCACTAACCTGTGAATATATGAAAAATGTCTAAGCAAATACTTATATTCTGGTTTTTAGTAGGTTGACTTTTTTTGAATAAAGATTCACAACTGTGAGCCTCTGTTGTGATCTGTGCCACGTTCAAGCCTTACAGCTAGACAGACTCAAATCAGAACAGTTCTGCTTCAAAATACTTTCCATAGAACAGAATGGATCTGTGTGTCTGCAATAATTGTTAACTTTAAGCACCTACATTATCTACACTCCTGCTTACCATGAAATTATCTTCCTAGATATGACAAAATTTACCATAGATAGTGACATCCATCAAAAAAGTTACATCAGTAAAAATAGCAGGTGTACTGAAAAAGGAAAGTCAGAAGGCTTGTAAGACAGTCTCAAGGAGGAAGAGCTCTGGGGCTTTTGGTGTGTACACTGAAACTTAAAAGTTAAAGGCCTGTTCTAAAAAGTTTTTTTCATTGCAATTTCGAACTTGCTGAGGGTTTTCTTGAAGTCTTATTAATTCTTATTTTCCTTTATGATAGACTGTTCTAGAATGATTGTAGACAACACAGTTGAAATGCATACTTGCAAATACTTTTGGTTTCTAAGATGAGTAGACCTTTTTGAATAAGGTGAAAGTTTCATACATACTTTGTCAGGTCTCAGGCAGCGAATGATAAGCATCCTTTGGAATGCTCCCAACTTGTCTTGCCACTCTGCAGGAAAATCCTCATGCTGGGGATCCTAAGAACATATGTATTTCAACATTCTTTAAAGCATTTGTGAATTACTTATAGTGAGAGTAAATGATCTTTTAACTTGACACATCAATCCATTACGTATATTTTTCTTAATCTACGGAAATGGGGTTGACATGCTTAAATTTTTTTTTAAAAAAAACTTTAAATATGTTTATCTAAGAAGCTTCTCTTATAGCAGAGAAGTTATTATCTTTAAATGCTTAAAGATTACTATAACCTAAAGTTCTTCTCCAGAAAGTGGAGAAGGAATGAGCTGGAAGAAACCTGAAAATGCACTTTACCTCCCTCTTTCTGTTAGAATGGAATTAGTGGTGTCAGTTTTCAGTATCATAGAATCCTCTAGGTTGGAAGGGACCTTTAAGATCATGGAGTCCAACTGTAAACCTAACACGGCCATGTCCACCACTAAACCATGTCCCTAAACACCACATCTACAAGTCTTTTAAATACCTCCAGGGATTGTGACTCAACCATCTCCCTGGGGAGCCTGTTCCAATGCTTGACAACCTTTTCTGTGAAGAACTTTTTTCCCCATATCCAATCTAAACCTCCCCCAGCACAACTTGAGGCCATTTCCTCTTGTCCTGTCAGTTGTTACTTGGGAGAAGAGACCAACACACACCTCGCTACAACCTCCTTTCAGGTCATTGCAGAGAGTGATAAATAAGGTCTCCCCTCAGCCTCCTTTTCTCCAGGCTAAACAATACCAGTTCCCTCAGTTGCTCCTCATAAGACTTGTGCTCCAGACCCCTCACCAGCTTTGTTGCCCTTCTCTAAACACGGTCCAGAATCTCAACATCTGTCTTGTAGTGAGGGGCCCAAAACTGAATACAGTATTCAAGGTGCAGCCTCACCAGTGCAGAGTACAGCAGTACAATCGCTTCCCTAATCACAATGATACAACAATCATAACCATATAATCAATGACAATGACATGACAGTATTACAAGATAACTATGAGTTAGGTTGCATCTGAATGGAGAAAACGATTGCAGGAAAACAAGAATTGGAAAATTAAGTCAAACAATGCACCAGAGAACTTAGTTTGTAAATGGCCTATGAATAACCCAGCTGTTATGTTGCTGTTGCAGTTATCAGGTTGGAAACAGCAGTGGTTGTGTGGCACATTAACTTCTTATTAGAATGAAAAACAGTGCCAGCTACGTATGCCTTTCTGGAAACTTGTATTACAGCTCTGCTGGTGAGCCTCTTAGGCTTGCCTGTAGAGGGTTGGGCACAGAGGTATGCAGACAGACCTGCACAGACTGCATTCCGAGCAACTTTGATTTAGCAAATCAAATCACAATGGCGCTCATGTTCTACTAAGGATCTGGAGCATGGCTCCCTCCTTCCCCAACTTCTAGTCACTTAGTTTCAGATCAAAATGCTGCATTATTTTTATATTAATATATGGGGGAAAATAGGTACCTCAGAATGACATCTATAACAGCTGTTTAAGTGTTTAGCTAAAGAGTCACAAGACTTGTAGAAAACTGAGTGAATTAAGAAAGGCTGAGGAGTGCAGGTTGCACTGAAGACTCCATTGAGTTGTGCCACCTTGCTGAAAACTCTTCACTTCTCCATGAGAAGGGATGATGCATCAGCAGCTTTGAGATTAAGCCAGTCAACTAGAGGAGAACTGAGTTTCAGTCCCTAGGTCCAAGATATGAAATACAACTTTAGATGAAATATATGGAATCCTTGAACTGGGGAGTTGAAGTCAGGTTTCCCCTACTTTTGGAAGCAACCTGATCTACAAGAATATAAGGAGAAAAGTGCATCTCAAACTCCTTTGAAAAACATTCATCTTCAGTGTATGGTTGTTGATGACAAAGTGGCTCAAACAACACTGATTCTGCACCCTCTCTCTTTAACCCACATGCATACATGCATGAAACTCCCCTTGATTTAAAGTTGTGTATCACTAACAAGACGGAAAAAAAACTGGCTGCATATTACTGGGAATAAACTATACTGGTGACAAAAAATAGTTATCAAAAAGGAACCTTCCCCAAGACCAATTAACTAGCATTTTTGAAAATTCCAGTGCACGCACATGAAATTACTAATATTAAAGCTAGATGGATAACGAAAATGTTTTCACCTAACAAGTAAAACGCATGGCAACTCTTCTATATCAGGACAGTGATAGATAATGCCCTTCCTTTTGATCTAGCACTCAAGGTTCACTAACTGAATGTTTCTGGCTTCAGTGTAACTGTTTATTAGATTCTTTATCAGTTAACTGATGACCTGATTCTATAGATCTCACTTTATTGAATGTCACTTAAATGAAGGCATTTCTATCTATTTCAGTTTGGCTGTGTGAATACACACATAGTGATCACACGCATCTTAAATCTTTACTTCTGAAAGTCAGCACCTTTCATTTATATTAGGCATTGCTTTAAAAAGCTATAATCCCAAAGAGCATTAGGAAGTAGTCCCTCTTCCCTCGATCTCTTTTTCAAATGCCATCATTTCTCTGTTCATTTTCTAAGCAACTGTTTCCCAAGGAAGAACTAAAGCCCTGCACTTGCTGTATCTTTTCGTAAGTGCCCAAGGAAAGCTTTATCTCTGCTATTTGCCCATTTCTCCATTTCCTGCAATCTGGACAACTGAAGAGGTTGCAGCTGCTTAGTTTCTTAAATGTCTCTCATCGTACATTTATGAGCATTTCCAACCAAAAATCCATTCTTTTCCTCTTTGCATACTTTAAGCACATTTTTTTAAATAGAAAGGATTTCTAAATCCTTGACATTTACAATGAATAAAACACACAATTAATCTTTCTGAAATGTGTGTAAGAAATCCTGAGTCATTTGTCTGAATATTGGTGATAAATTTTCATCATTTAAGTTAACGGTGACAGATGTGGTTCAATGGACTAGCACAAATGGACAGTATTATCTGAATATGGAAGTGTTTATGGTCAGATATGGTGCAAGTAGGAAAGAAGGATAATGTTTTTAATCATTTCTTCAGGAGGTATGTGTACGATGAGCATTTTGCATACCAAGAAGCAGAAGGGGTGAGTTTGATAAAATAAAAAAAGGAGTTAATAGTAAGATTAGAGAGGAAGCAAGTGCCCAAATGTGGAGTAAAATTCATCTAAGGAGCTTAGACTTTAAGGAAACAGTGATGAAGTTAAAGTCAGTTATTCATGCATCTATCAGGTCACTGTGAGAACTGGGAATCAAAGGTCTCCCGAATCCCATTCTAGTTTCTCTACATGGCAGTAATTGTTTTTTTACACTTCTCCAGGAAAGCAGCATGCTACATAATAGCATGAAAAGGCATCTTCAAAGCATGGTAAACAAACACATAGACTGACAAGGGACAGTGGTTGCCTTGAGTTTAGCAAATTTCACTATTACCTTACCCCTCCAGGTTTTGTTGCCTTTTTTCCACCCAAATTTAATTCAAATCATAACTTGCTATTCAGAAGCCACCTTACAAATTGGCAATAATCTACTACTACGCAGCATTTGCTTAAATATTTACATACATATATGTAAGAACATACCATGTTAAATGACAGCACTTTCTTTTCCCTGAATAAATATTTTCAATGTGTTAATTAGCTTATGAATGCAAGCAATCAGGAATGTTAACATACCAAGCTGTCATATACCAATTTCCATCCATCCTTTAATCGTGTAAAATCCTTCCGAATGTTTGTGAAGCATGGCAAATCTTCTAGTCGACATATTTCATCCCAAGATTTTGGAGGAAGCCAGCTACACGGATTAGAAAAGGGATTGTCCAAGCCTATGCCTCCAGTTAACAGAAATTTCCACTCATTCTCATTAATCTACAATGAAAAACACTGCTCTCAGGACTAAATAAATAAAACCTAATGGTTTTAGTAATTTATGTAGAAAATCAACAAAGTTATCTGAATTCTTGCATTAGTTGAAAAAGCTTCTATACAACTAATAAAAGCCTATTTCCAAAGTAGTCAGTGTTTGGTTTTCAGTTAAACATGAATTTAAGGAATCTAAAAACCCATGATATGAACCAATTTAAAGATTCATCTGATTCCTAACTTGGGGATTGAACAATGGTAACTGATTAGATTTTTAGACCCATTCTTCAAATCCCAAAGTGATAAAGGAAAAAAATTCTGGAAGTATTTCAGGGAACCATGCATTTTGCAACCTTTTCCTATAATGCAAGTATGAAAAAGAAATATCAACCTATTATGTGTCTCATTCCTTTCTCAGTACTCCTTTATCTCAAAATTTCTTTGATGGCTTGAATTTGTAAAATGAAGTCCCTGTGAATGGGAGAACGGTGTCCCATGATTATTACTGTCAGCTCTTAAAAGAATTCACTTCTATGTGTTCCCCAATATAAAAATTTAAAAAGTTTCTAAAATTTAAAATGTTTCCACATTACGCTGAAAGAAACAACCCCAAGCAACCATAAGTATTCTTTTGCAGATGATATGGTTAAAATGTGTATATTTCATTACAACTTAAAAAAAATCCTATAAGGATTTTGTAAAGAATTACTAGAAATTAATATAATTCAGTTGGTTCAGGTGTTTGATTTTGAGGAATTCGATGCAAAAATAAATGCACTTAGCACCTTAAGTGAAAAAGAGGAGTAGTTTCTTAAATCAATGGTTACAATTCATTTTTATATGCTCTTAGAACTCAGAATACGTTACAGTAAAATTTTGCGAAGTCTTCACTGTAAGAATAACATAGGCTGGGCTTTGTTTTAAGTAATGTTTAGAAAAACTGTAATCATCTAGCTCAGTTTTGCTATACCTGCCATAATAAAATATATTTATTTTATTCTAGAGAATCTTTTCCAATAATTCCTTATTAAAATGAAAATAAAACACCACAAAATTGAGGCGTAAGTAATATAATTATACATGAACTTATTTTTCTATTCTTATTCTGTATGTTCCTATTACTGATAGTTTCTATATGCAATTTAATATATATCTTATCAAACTGCTAATTATTTTTAATTACTGACCAATCTTTCATATTTCAGGAGATTCACAGTTAGACAAAAAGAAAAGAGCAGCTTGTCCTTTTCAAAGAGGGAGCGACAGACATTGACATAAAGTGAGTAAGTAAAATGATCCTTGAGAATCTTCAACCTACAGGTGTCAAAAAAGTAATAAAATTAGTATCACTCTAAAGACAGTGCACTCTGAAAACCTATTACAAACCATTTAGATCTCCTTTGTTCTAATAAATTCTCTGGTCAATTACCCCAAAGCAATCATTAAAGGCATGTACCATTTTGAGAGCAAAATAACATAAAACACATTTAAGTGCAATTACATCTTAGTAACACATGATTTTCAGAGGAAGTGAGAGGTCCTTTTTGGGAAGGGCAGAAAAGAACAGCAATTTTAAAATTCATTATGCATATAAATACCAGGACCAAAATCAAAACAGACCATCTTTAAAGGTTGTCTGAAATATGTTTCCCATTGTTGACTTTGAATAATCCTAATGTGATCATAACAGTGAGGTCTAGCACATGTAAAATAAACTCAGATCGTCAAAGATTGCACAGTTCCTCTTGTTCTCATGAACAAGCTGGAAGAGGGAGGGATACCTTAAGTATAAAACAATAATCAAACTGAATTAAAAAAATGGTTGAGTTAATAATTAATGCATGGCACACTCTACAGTCAAGAACCCCAGTCACAAGACTTCATTCTCTTTCACCAGTTGCATGAAAAAGTTTCTTGTCTGTTTCTTGAAGACATACAAAGTCACATAAAATGAAACATAAAACTAAAGCTAGCTGACCATTTTTATCTAACCGATACTTTGTAATTTCACACACAACTTCAGGTAGCAACTACTAGGTAGAAATAGTGGAATACATTGCACTTCTAATACATTGTACCATTTTGTTTCTATGAATAAATTATTTTCCAGAAAAATTTCTGACAAATATAAATAAAAAAAAAATTTCAAAATTCTATGCCTGAGATCATATATTTTGTAGAAATGACAGTAAAATTTCTGGAGTAGCTATGAATATGTCATCAATTACAAATGGCAAAGTTTGTAACTCTTACCTTGTTTGTAAAACTTCTGACTGCTCCGAATTATCTATGGACATGATGAAAAGGTTAATAAACCACATGAGTGAATACTGGTACATTGGCTCAATGTTGGCTAGATCAGCAATAGAAAAAAACAAGATTGACGAATGGATAGCAATAGGACGATAGCCCATACGAGTAGCATCAATCTTCTTTTCTGTCTCTTCAGCTACAGCTTGCTTTTCAGAAATCTCATTAGCCAGAACTTTGGAAGAAGACAATATCTTAATAGCAGTTTCATCCTCCAAAATATTTCCTTCTGAGGCTGAAAGAACTTCTAAAATCTTGTCTTCTATTTCTTTTAGCTGCCTAAAATAATACACAAGATTTTTCACGTATGAAAATTATAGATGTTTTCTGTTAGTTTCTATAAAATAAGACAATGTGTAGATTCTATTCATGGTATGGAACTTACATAACAAAACCTTTTTTTCTTATTAAACATTCCTTTAAATTTCTGAAAAATTTAGCCACTTTCAGTCTAAAAATGGATTAGAAAAAGAGGAAGTGACAAACCACTTTGAATACTGCACATGCCATGCTTTGATCCATGGGAAAAGATGTTCTTTGCCATGTACAATCAGTGCAAATCTAGCACACACTGAAAACACTTCTAAAACACAACCATTAATTTCTAATCAAAATTCATGAGGACAGAAAATCACATGCCAACATCACAGAAGAGATGCATAAAAATAGATGACAGGATCAAGAGTTACATTTTGCAATTACACAGCCTGCAGTGCAGCTCCTTAACATTTTCTAATCCCAGATATAGGAAACCATATCAGAAGAAGAAAGGCACAACTAGTAGGAATATGAGTAAGAGCATGCATCCAAATCAGCCTAAAAAACAAACAAAAGCCTAAGTTTGGCATCTCAAAAATAGCAGTCTTGAATTTCCTGTTAGATCAAACAAAAAATTTATTTCCCATGCTTGTATTTCCTTAACCTGCAATCTGCTTCTATCTCTAGCGAGGGAAGTTATCTTGGTACCTTTTATTCTCAGCTCCTTGAAGTATGAGGGCTTGTTTTTCTTCTTCAAGATCTGGCCTTTCTCTTGCAACTACAATTCCAAGAAGCTGATCCTGCATTCCCTCTGAAGTTATCATGAAGTTCAATAATGTTACCTGTTAGAAGAAATATTTTTTGATAGATAGCCCAGTTATGGCCAGATGCAATTAAAATGCTTCTTCATTTACATGACTATCATGTAATATGCTCAACCAACCTTTGAGAGTAAATGAATTGCAGCTGAGGGTTTAAGATTATGTGTTGGAAAGCTAATGCCAGGATTAAACCAGAAAGTTGACCACAAAAGGGATGTGACAAGAATGTATAGAATTTCATCCTGTTCCTCAAAATTACACTGAAACTTTGAATATCAGTGCTTCAAGTGATCGGTCCATATAACATGAATGAACACTATTGCCTCTGCCACATACATTTTCTCTCTTTAATGGCCTCATTCACGCGCAATTTGTGGTGTTATTATTACAGGGAAATTTGTACCCTAGAATTAGGATATCGTCATGTTCTCTTTTTCATTAGAAAGAGAGTGACTGGAAGAAAAAATTTGTTTAAAAGAATTCCCACCCCATGACATATTTATAATGGATCTGGAAAAAACCCACAGGCTTTCGCTGAAGAAGTGGCAAAAATGCACAATATTTTACATGAGAAAGGGAAGGAATACATTACCAGCAGAAGTCTAGAAAACAGTTTGATGCATGTAGTTCAAAACCAAGAAAATAAGCTACTTCTCCATCATCAAGACTGATGAAAGTATTGGTTTTAATTAATTAACTAGGTAATAGTGACTACAGATTCTCTCTGGGCTTTTTTGGTGGGTACAGATACCATTGACTTGTGTTTCAAAAAAACATTAGCCTTGAACATAGTCATCAGTTAGAATATGGAACACCTGTGAAGTTAATTTGTCTTGATCTGCTTCTGCCACTAACAGTATCTGAAAGTTGTCCAGATATTTGAAGTTTTTTCATGAGTTTTGCTTGTAAAGTTAGGAGGAGTAATATTTTAACTTTCTTAAAATACATCACTAATAGTTTTTTGTTATAGTAAGCCTCATCTGAAAAAAAAAATTAGGAGCACAGTTAGCATATCACACTGTTCTTGCACACAGGAATTTTGAGAGGAGGTTCAGTTCTATATGATGCTAAGAATCAATAAGATCTTCACAAGCATCATGGACTATTTCTTCCTCACCTTATTTAACAATTTTAGTAGTGGGAAATATAAGAGGGACCTAGCATTTCAAAACTCCAAGAGTCTTCTATAGGCTTCATTTCCCTTCTTCTAAGAAAAAGGCTTGCTACAAGCAGCATTATTAGTTAGCTTTCAATCAGAGCTGCCATGCTCTGAAAGGTTGTCCGGTTCAAATATTGGAACCTCTGAGGTCTAAGTGCAAACTGCTGTCTACGTTCTACATTTCTCCTTAGTCCCTGACAGACAGAATGATACTTTTTTATGGATGTGAATAAGTCACCTGCCCCTCAGCAGTGCTGAAAATTATCTGATTTTTAGTGGGTTTTACTAGATTTAATTAATAATGTTAGAAACAGAAAAAAGCTACTCCAAATGGCTAATAACTGCAAATACATATCTATGTAGTGTATACATGTAAATCCATCACCTATGTCTCTTTGCAGGCTTCACTATGTGAGTCACATCAGAGTTCAGGACAATCTTTTTCTGTGAAATATGATAACCACATCAATAACCATTTCCCCTAGACTCATTTTATTAGCTAGCTCCTGAATAATTTTTTAGGACAAATTCATCACTGGATGTTGCAATTAGCTTCAGACTAAGATATTTAGATATTACTTTTCTGCCTCCTACTCCCTGTACGTGAGCCACCTTAGTCAGCTAGCTCAGCAGTGTGTGGCGTAACTCGGAGTATACCAAACCATGTAATGAAGCAACTGCTCCTTGTTACAGCAATTAACAACTTATGTCTGACCACATGGAACCCAACTAGAGAAGATACATCTTTAGAAACTTTATATTCTAGGGGGGTGGAGGGTGGGTGAAGACTGTATGGACTGTTGATTGGCAACTAGAAGATTTTAATTGTCTGTTAAATAAAAAACTTTTCCTAGGAAATAACGATCATATTTACTCTAACAGTAAATCTTTTCGATATTCTCTTCCTTTCATATTTCATCTTTTTTTCTGAACGTGCAGCTAATTACCTTCTTTGATAAAAGATTAACGTCTAGGTGATTTGATGTGCATTGAAGCGAATAGAAGTTTTTCCTTTTCATTAATTTTTCCTGCATCAGTACTCCTTCATTGTTGAAACAACTTAGGGTTCCATTTTACTGAACATCATAATAGTTTAAAAAGTTGTGATTTCAAGGTTTGCGTTTCAGTATAGTCTATGTTTAACAAAAGTGTAAATTTGCAATACTTTTCCATAAACAGATCTTCAGAAATAATAATAAATAAGAGGAGGAATACATCTCCCAAGCAACTTCAAAAAGATTAAAACACCAATTTTATTCTTTAAAGCAGGAAACTACTTTTTTTTGTCCTAACGTAGAAAACTAAGACTAGCTATAGTTATCAAATATATAAATCTGTAAATACATTTTCTGTTATAAACAAAGCACAATGCTCAGAGTCCTGTCCCTAACTATACTGCAGATAAAAATAATGAATATGAAAGCCTAACGTAGAGTTTGCATGTGAGGTGACTATTATATTAAGTCCTTGTAAATATTTTTATAATACAGGGTGACTAAGTAGCATCAGAAGATACAGACTGGGGAACATGTTAAAATTAATTAATTAATTATATTCCTGACAGTATGAAAGCATGACAGTATTGCAAAGTGAAGCATTAAACATGTGAAATATCAACACTGCTAACATGATACCAGTCTTCCAGCAGTGTAAAAAAAACCCAGTGTTGGCAGGGGAGGAGGAATAAACAAGTGCCAGAAATTCTTCCGTGTTTTTAGCAAAGGAATCATTTTAAAATTAAAACTGAGTTTTAATTTCCTTTTCAAAATTCTTACCTTAACAGATGTTTCAGGAAGATAATGTGGATTTCTCAGCTTAGTTGTAATATAAAAGCGGAATTCAGGAGCATACTCGATAGTGGAGTCTCCAAGGCAAATGCATATACTCCCTGCCTGCTTAAATGTCTGTTTGAGCAAAAGTGGCTCTAGGATAGGATCAAGTTCTTCTCCAATATTCTCCAGTAGCACTTCAAAATAACATAAGAATTAGTAGAACTTTCTTGGCATTTATGTTACTGATTGACTGTTCTTTACAATGCATATGTATAATCTGTATTTACAGTGTGCAAACAATAAAAATATTAATCGTGCAATATCTAGAGATAATGTTTCTTAGAGTATTCAGCTGATTGAAAAATGAATCAAAGAAATGTATCTTTAATTTCTATTTAATATTATATGAATTTGCAAAAAAGCAATATCATTATTACTGTTGCCAATGGCTCAGAACAGCAGTTTAGGGCTACCATTTTTGAAAAGAGAAAAAACAATAAATTAAATGTCACATGCCGCAGAAACAATTTTGGGTAACTATGTCTGCTTCAGTTTTCACTGTAAGCACATGAGACTGTCAAAATCAAGAAAGAAATAATGGAGACTAAACAATCCATTGCTTTACTTGTAGTCCAGTTAGCCATTGAAAAATAGCTGGAGTTGTAATATTGTATTTCATTAATTTATTTCTATTTGAGGGTAATAAGACTACTTGCAATAAAGATACTACAGAGAATACAAGAATCATTAATGATCACAGCCTAGCAATCTGGTATTTATACTCTTGAAAAGCCAAATAAAAACAACATTGCTTTTTAGAAATAAAATTATTGTAACACAAAACCAAAGAAATGGCAAATCTCATAAAGCAATTAAAAGATATAAATTAAACTGAGTATTATAATTATATTGTGCTAAGAAGTATCTCATAACCTGGGGTGAGGACTTCAATTACTATGGTACTAATTTGATTCAAAACAGGAAAAAAATTGTCTGTTTTCCTTAACTATGAGAACATTTGATAGTCACTGGAGTTTCATTTTTTAGCTAATTGTGCCCCCTCCAGGTTCTTCTGTAATTTACACTTTCTTTAGTCAACCTACCAGGACTGCCAAACTGAATGCAATTTTCCAGTGTTGTAACAAATTGAGGGTCGCTGAGTTTGACTACATGCAAATTATTGGCTTTTTCCATGTTCTTTATCCATTTATTTGCTTGACCCTGAGGATCTATCATCAGAGGCCATCTTCTTGCATTACTGAAGGGAAAAACACAAACTTACAATACTGAAATATAATCTCATCAAATATTTACCTCAAAGTATTTCTTAAGGCAATTTATTCCCTGTTGTCATTAAAACAAAAGTGTGTCAGTATGAAATTATAGTAGGCACATACTCAGGTGTAATCCTTGATGAATTTCACAGGAGATAGCTGAATCTTAAAGCTCTTTGTTTACAAAAAAAAGTAATTTTCCTCTTTCAAAGAAAGTACTTAGAATAAGACCTCTTACTTCTTAGAAAATTTAATTGCATTTAATTTTATAACACTTTCAAAATAAAAAGATCACTCTAAATTTTGAAATTTTGAATAGCTTTAATAGAGCCATATGCATAAGTCAGCAATTCCAAGTGAAAATGAATGGAATTTTCCACTAAAGAGACATTTTAGAGTTAGTATAAAGGGAAATATATAAGTAGATTCAAAGGTATCTACCTTTTAATCCCTAATCCTAAAGCAGCAATAGACACAAAGAACTTCTGGATCTTATTTTCACCAGATTTAGTAACTACTTCACAGATTTTTTTACAGTGTTCTCTACCACATGTAGTTACATTACTAAGACTTCTGTATTATGAATCACAAACTGGACGTGGTAGTAACCATTCACCAGCTGAAGGAGGATGGCTTTCTTCTCCCTTGTAGAATGATTTAGGAAAACAAGTCATCTAGAAGGGACCTTGTCCAGCCTACTCATAAAGGAAGAAAGCTTTCACAGGTAAAGTGCATTCAGAGATTCAAGAAATGCATTTGTGATCCACCAGGGCAGCATGATATCTAAGCAGACATTAAGAAAGTTAAAATGTGGGCTTTGTAAAGTTAAAAGTATTTTGAATAATTTGCTAAACACAGATAAGGAAAAATCTGGTAATGCAGTAGGTCTAGGGAAGCAAACAGAGGATTTGAAATTTGAACATCTGTTAGATGAGACAGTAAGAAGACAATCTCAGAGTAACAGTGTTCACCAATGGATCCAAAGCGTGCTTAAAGAATTGCTGATCTCCCAAATTGGCAGGTGGTTCAGCTGCTTATGAGCACCCAAAGGGAGACCCACGGGACATATAGCCAGGTGATTTTAAGAGTAAGATAATACAAGGTGATACAGCAATTGATATCTGTAAACTGAACACAGTAAACTGACACGTTAAGCACATTCTAAAACAGACAATATTTATGTAATTAATAATTTTGCTTGTTCTTATTTTAAAACAGGAATTTAAGATTTGAGAAAACTTCAGCCAAAACCTACAGTGTGTATTCCCTAATTACTTCAGTTTCATTCACATATTATTTTCAGCATATCCTATTTTAGACTCACTGCATAACAGACATGAAATACTTAAGACTGAATAACTGAAGAATGGTTCTCTAATAACAGCCAAACATACAGAGCTTTCATCAACAATAAAATTCTTTATTGATGGGAATGCATAAGCAGTCACTGTGTATCTTTGCAATTTATCCTTGAATAGCTCTCTAATTCTGCTTTTTAAAAAAATTATTGTTATAAAAAGCTTGAGTTGCATTTTATATGGTTCCTGGGGTGCTAATATAAAATTCAACTAGCCATAAATTCATAACTACAGGAATAATATGTATCATTGATTTGAGGTAGATTCTATCTCACATTTCAAAATTAAAAGCTGTCATTATTTAGTTTTAAAATGCTAATCATGTTTCCATTAGTTCAAAGAGAATTTTGATCAAAGCTTTATAAAAGTGGTGTTAGGATGTACTATAGAAGTGTCGAATTCATTAACATTTGTCAGCTGTTTAGCCTGAGTGATTGAATTATTAATACAGTAATTACTTTAAAAAGTTACATATACATTCATAATCCCAGCATAGATCCTCTAACTTCAATAAGTAGTTTTGCTTCCTGAAGTATAATCAATGCCAATTTTTAAACTCAAATGAAAGTATGTTGAGGTTCATTATTTTTGTCTTATCTGTTTCATTTTGCACTTTGTCACCTATCCAGTTGCCAAAGCTGAAGCATTATCCACACAGCTATGCTTCCAAAAATTAGTCCTATAATATACAATTTTAGTTATGTATGAAAACATAACATTCACTCTACAGTAAATGACGTATTCATTCACCAGTGCTATACAACATTAGACTCCTCAAACAGTGAGAAGAATTTTCATGTAAACAGTAGCAAAAACTAAAGATTGATATTAGCAAGCTTCTGCAGTAGCATACTGTAAAAAAAATGCATAAGTGTTAGGTACGTGTTATCATAGACTTCACACCCTTTAGCGTGACTATGGAAAAGAATTATAAGTATTATTTATTCATTATACAGAAAAGAGAACAAACAGACATGAAGTAAATGGGTAGTGATCACAAACAGAAAAGCAGTTATAGCAACATTGTTCCACAGTCAATTCAGCTTCAGCTGTGCTAAGAACAAAACCTAAAAGCTAAAAGTCAGTAGCAATGCATTAGCAAGCACACTGGACAGAACTGAGAGGTTCTGTGTTTACAGTCATAACAAACGCAAGTCCAAATGAAAATCATAACTACTTATGTAAGGTCACAAAGCTTAGCCTATTGTAAGCATCCAACGCTGTATTTAACAAAACTGTCAGTGCCGTATGTATATCAGTCATCAGTAGGCACATTAATCTAAAGCTAATCACCAGTGAGCTGTAGATAGTTACAGATGTTAAAACATTAACATGGACAGTTCCCATGCTATACATTGTCATACAAATCACTGTTTGCACTGATTGTGACTTTGATACATACCAGATTAACTCTGCCCAGACAAACATAATTCTAGTGACTGATGTGAGACCCAGATGTGCACATATTAGAATACCCCATAAGAATCTAGAATCATCTTAAAAGTGAAAGGCAATATTAGATTTAAAGTTCACAGGATCCATATTTTCTTTCTATAAGGAATTTTGTGATTTCAGAATTTATTTCACTTTTCAAATAAGAATGAGAGTATCTTTAAATATGTAGAATTTTCAAAAATGTTTTAGATCAAACAATGTATTGCTAGATAAAGTCAAAGTATTTTATTTGGATGTAGCTTAAGATAATCACAAAAAGCAAAATGCAAAAGCAAAATGGGGATTTCAAAATGAAAAATAAATCCTTCTTTCCTTATCAAAACTTTCTTCAACTTCTAATAAAACTATTGTCATACTAACCACATTACAACAGAAAGCTACAATTGCAACTGCCAAGCTTTCAACTATAAATAGTATTCAGTAAATTCCAGCACTCTAAAGATGTAATCAAGTGTTTGCTATGAATTCGCATTTTAATTTTTTTTTTTAAAGTTCTTTGAGGACTGGACTGGATGCAAAGAAGACACTGTGGCACACCATACCCCCACTCATGATGCCTACTAAAGAGGTCCCTACACTAACCCCAAAACCAAAGCTCTCAGCTTTTGTGTAGGAATATGCCAGGTTGTCTGCTCCAGAAGGAATGCTCCCAGGAATGACTAGTCTGTATGAAGTATTGATGGTTAGGGGAATGAGAGCCCAAAGAAAACAGACTCCAAATTGTCAGTACAGATACACCTTTTCACCTTTCATCCAATATCTAAAACTATCACATGGATGAGGAAGACCCATAGATATGGGTCTCCCACCTGCCTGATGTGATGTGAAAGCACCCCTTTCTGAAATCAGAGGTTATTGCAGGGAAGGCCTATCTCACCTTTTCTTGTTGAAGCGGTTTAGCAGTACATACAGTAAAAGGCAAGAAACAGAGGAAGAAACTGGTAAGAGCTGGTTGGGCGCATCCTCTGTAAGAAAGGAGACTAGAAATTCTCTCCATTCTAACTTTCTGCACCTCCCTTACTGCTTCCAGCAGAAGATATACATGTGCCTTTTTTTGTTTTGTTACTGTGCCCTGGGAAATAAAGATTCAGCTCCTCAAAACAACACTTCCAAAATGTCAGGGCTTTACACACTAAATATGTTACAAGCCTGGATGTTAAAATCTCATACCATTTGGCAACATAAACTGGGAAACTATTGACAGGTAATCAAGACATTATCTATAGTATTTCCTGTGCCATCTTAGGGGAAAAGTGTGTGACCCTCATAGAAAGATTAGCAAAATAATCTTCAGTAACTCTGCAGAAACACCTATTGGTAGCATTTGATGCCAGCATATTTCTTTAAAATTAAAGAGCTTTAGCTTTTTAAAGAAGAATTAATTCCATATCTACTCATTATACTACTACAAGAATAGCATTAAAAATTCTATTTTTGAAGCATTTTAGGATGTTTTAAACTGAATCCAGTTTGCAGCATGTTTGTTGAAAAAAAAAGGGTGGGGGAGAGGTATCATTATAGCAATCAATAGGAGTTAAAAAGGAGGGAAGTGAATTCACAGATATAAGAACTTTACATTATGATGTTAAAAAGTATTATTAATATTTCCTATAAATTTAATCATAACAGCCATTTTATAACTCTGGTTGTTAAACTGAATATACAGTAGAAAACTGTCTATAAAAATAGTAACTGCAAAGCATGTTGAAAGAAGCTATTTAATGAAAATTATTCATTATAATTTTTTTTATTTAACTTACGAGATAATGATGCCATTATCAATAGAAAACATGTCAGAAGGTAGTCCAGCAATATTCCAAGCTCTGATTTCCACTGGTTCTCCCAAGGTATTTGTTAAGGAAAAATCATCAGAACAAGGAATGTCTTTTGTTTTACACAACAACGCCCACTCTTTAGTTTGCATCTAGGTAAGAAGAAAAATGGACAAATTGAAGGAAAAGTGGAAATAAGGATTATAGACAAATTCTACGTACAAATAAGGTACATTGAATTTCCTCTCTCTCTCTCGCTTAATTTTTAGCAATTATTGATACCCTGGACGTGATTTTCAAAAAAGAATGGTCATTAATTTCTTCAGCTGAATTCAGTGGCAGGTTTTGGTGTTCAAAGACTTTCAAAGTCAGGCTAATTTTGACATCCAAAAATTATTATATCTAAAATCACCTGCCATGTCAAAATCTTTTTGTATTTAGAATTTCTGTTTATTTCACTAAGAGTTACAAGCACAAATCTGCTATATTATTGAGCTGCTGTATCTTTGGTCTCTTTCTATACAGAATTACTCCACTTTCAGAACTTGCTTAACTGCTGCTGCTGAAATAGAAGTTAATCCTGTTTTCTTTGAAGTTAAGGAGAATTTAGCCACTGAGTGGAATAGGAGTAACCAGAGACATGAGGTATAAAGTTACTGGCAATTGCTTTAGAGAAGAAAAGCAACCAAAGGACTCCATGCTTTACACAGCAATAAGTACTGTACAGTAGAATGAAGGAAGAATTTTCCCCAAGAGTCTTATAAGCAAAACTCAAAATCCTACAATACAGTTTCAGTTCTACTTATGAATTCTATTAAAACATAATTTACAAATATAAAATTTATATTACATGAAAAATTAATAAAATTTAGATTATTACAATACACGGGGACAAAAATCATTCTACACATTACTTGTCTGTAGCTGGATGTAAAGGCTCCTAGGTAAGCTACAATTCCTGATGAAATAAGTATATCTCCAGTCAAATTGATGTACTGCCTTCCCAGCTCCAAAGCAGTCTCATGCCAGCGAGTTTTCTCACCCCCAAGGCCACCAATCAATTGTTCTGCTCGCTGTAGTTTTTTGCTACATAAGTCAACCTCAGAATAAAAAAAAATGCTGATTACATGATCACATTAAAAACATTTTACAAATATTAAAAGCATTCAAAAAATATTTTCCTGTGCAAATATTTTCTTAAGTAATTTCATCAAATAGAAAGAAAGCACCTTCTTATTATAACAGAAATGTTTAAAGAACAAAAACAATCTCAGTACCAGCACAGTAAAGCCTATTCAGGTACATTTTCATCCAAATAAAGGAAGACGACCAGTATAAAACATGCAATTCAAAATAGCTCCGCATGTGATATTGAAAATATTAATAGTCAAGGAAATTATCTACCTGTCATAAGAGAAACAAAAACACCTTAAAGAGATCACTGTCTCATAAAAGTAGCTATGTGCTTTTTTTGCAAAAAAACATCCTTATGAGTACATGAAACCCAACAACAGAAATGCCGATTAACTCAGTCATCTTTCCAAGCATGTTTCTAATTTAACAAAAAAAAATATGATTTAACAGGAATTTAATCCAGCTCTGTTAGAATTCTTTACTATCTAGTAGAGACACATTTCAGCCATGGGATAGGAGGAAAATTATGCCAACTCTTGCTGCTATTACAATCAATCCTCTCTCTCTTCTGGTAACCATAGCAGCCAATTTACACCACAGTAACAAACTGCTTGTGTAGTTTATCCCTCCCTTCTACTTCCAAATTGAATCAGGCTGCAGAAGAAACACACAAACAGCTGAGTTTAACTACAGACAGGAATTAAGACTCCATTTCAAATTCTGATACTATTTTTGTAAAAAAAGCTCAAGATGATGTACTGCAAATCTTAAAAAAAAAAAAAAAATCCATCTTCTAAATATTGCTTATTTCTGCATACATAACAGCTATTTAGCAGTCAGGAACAGAGTTTACCAAAAACATTCTCAAAATTGCATTAGCACAGAAGGCATAAATAAACTTTCAAAACTTTAAATGTACTGACTTGCAAGTTAATGGATGAATCAAACTCTTAGTACAATCATTGAAAATTTATCCCCTCACAAAAAAGGAGATATGAGTGAGGATGTGGGAGAGGGATATCAATTGGTAAATTCATAACATCTACATTTTCTATTACTCTGAAGTATTTATTCCCCATGCTTTGCCCATTTATAACTTCAAGACCAGTACACCAAAATAAAAAGATGGTCATCTAAAAGTATGATTTGTTCAACATACCGGCAGTTAAAAGGAAAAAAAAATTGACACAGCAGCAAATTTTAAATAACTTTTCTGGATATCAGTAGAACAGTACTTCATCTTTTGCATCATATACCTGATTTTCCAAGTCAGCCTTCTCCTGTTTCTTGGATTCCAGTGTCTGTTGGAGTACAGCCAGTTTATCTTGAACCTCCTTCAGATCTGCTTGTTTCTTTCTTAGACTGTCCATAGCAATCTTTAATTCTCCTTCAGCTTGATTCAACTTCAGCTTTTTGGGTGCAACATTTTTTGTCACTCTAAATAAAGTCAAAGAATAAATTAAACATCTGAAAGATACACCCTCATTCCAGGTTTACTATTAAAAAAATGGACACAGCAAAGATGAAGGGAAAACTCAGCAACTCAGTATCTCATGCAATATTCCATTTCATAATTTGATGATATTTGAAGACAACTGTTTTTTACTTCATGACTTGTTTCTGTGCCGATACTGACTGATTTACACAGTCTTCTGCAAATTTTTCTGTAATAACAGGTAACGATTAAAAGCAAAAAGGGTTATGCTTCCAAATTGTGCGTCTCATTTGATCACAATTTAGAATCCATTACAGATTAGTGCCATTAGAAACACAGAGATTATCATATATATTAAGTAACAGTCACAGACACTGTACACACATAGAGCCAACTGTATACACAAAATAATTAAAAAAAATTAACAGCTTTTCACATCTCATGATCTATTTTCCAGTTTTAAGGATTTCAATCTTTTACACAGATATTTTTGTGAGGAGAATATTGGAAATAACACATAACTGAAAACATATTATTTATCTTTCCAAAAAAAAACAAGCAAGAAAATATGCTAGAATGCCCCTATGCTCAACTGAAACAGCAGTTCATAAGTATTATCCTCATAATTAATGAATCCTCTCTTCTACTGGTGTAAGTTGCATGCAGATCTCCTTTAAAGTCTACGTTTTTAGATAATTTTCTCTCTAACAATTGGTATTTAAAATGTTAAAAGTTGTTCTTAAATTGAGGACTCTATCAAGTATACATTTACTAATCTTTTAGTCAAGTAACAAAATATCCTCTCATATGAAGGCATGCACTACTTACCATCACTCAACTTTCAAATTGCAACTTGACCTAAGTTGTCCAGTGACGATTTACTGTTAAATGTGAGTTCTGCATGTTTCAAATTAGGATATACAAAAAAATAGAAACACTTTTTCAGTGTATCAAATACAATGTGTAACAAAAAATATCCTTTGGGCTTGGTATGACTATCAGAAACTTCCGAAGACAGTTCAATAATGTCTCTATTTTGTGTAATGCTCTAAAAGGAAGTTAACTTTATTTGCTAACTGAACATATTGTTGCTCCCATGCCTTTTTAGAAAAATTCAGAACTGAAAATCAGGTTCTACACCTTAACATCAGGTATCTTACAGGAATGAATCTTTATGACTGCTTGTTTGCACAAGTTTCCCACTAGAAAGAAGTAATTTCACGTCTCTTTTGGTGTTAAAATAAGCTGATCTCTTTAATCAAATTTATTTTAAACTTTTTTTTTTTTATTTTTATACATACTTACGTATCATAAAACTCCATGGCTATGACCCATTTGCACAGACCCTCTGCTGCCGTGGAAGCATTTCGAATCTTGTCTGGTACAAACTCGGGATTTGTAAGATACTGTTTTCTTATGATAGCCATGTAAGCTGGGGGAATGTTATCCTTGTCGTATTCATGAAGAGACTGAAGAAATCTTATGTCACCCAGAAGTCTCTTAGCAGGACCCCAGAAATCCTCAATTTTTTTTCCAGAACCTGTTGGATCTGGAATCCTATCTGCTTTGATGCCTTTGAGGATGCATATAGCTTCCATTACAAGCTTGACACCAGCAGGAGGACTCTTCATGGACTTAACCACTGTAATATCCTTAAAATAATAATTAAAAAAACACCTTTAGAGCTCTAAACATATGTGGATTAATGCTTCCATTACAATAGAAATAATAAACCTTTTCATGTCAAGATGATATTTTTCCATATACATTTGCTATTCTCACACTTGATAATTTTAAATAAACTATGATCTCAAGTTCCAAACACAAGCCTGCATAGTCCATACATATACATCTCATTTTCTTTTTGCAAAATTTAAATTTAATTTCTCTCCATTCTTTCTATTTCTTTCTTTAGGGTGTTATGCAGGTTAAACTAACACTGACATAGAAACAAAAATATCTGAAATCTAGTCAAGAATCAGTTTAGAAGAGACAAAAAATTCTTATCTGTAATTCATTTTTAGTTGTTCTTTTTCTCCTCCTAATTCAGTAGTGGGCATTGCACCTAATTTATGGAGTTCAGATGTTCCAGTGTTATGCTCTACGCTTCAGAGTTCAGGCTCTAACACAATACTTACAACCTTACAGGATCACATCAGCAGTGGATTAGTAGATTTGCAATAACATAAGGTAAAAGTGGCCTACAACCAAGGGTTGTAAGCAGAGTAGGAGACTATTTTAAAGGCCAAACTCAAACTTGGCTGCAATTAAAAGCAATATGAAATGTAACAAGAAAAAATTGTATAACTACAGTAATAGTAATAAAAGCAAGAAAAGTGCTGGCTAGGTACTTAGTGAAAAGGGTGAGATACAAGTATATGACTTACAGAGTCAAAATGTTAACACTCTTTGCATGTGATGTCTCTAAAAGGTTAACTGTGTGTAGGTGACTAGCACAGTTGATAACACTATTAAAATACAGCAAAGATTTGACCAAGGTCGCATAGGTCTGGACCTACACAATATTTTCATTACTGAAATGAATGATGGAAGAGAGAGTTTACTAAATTTCCAACTGATAGAAAGTTGACAGTAAATGCAAATACATTGAAGCAGATAACAAGAAAAAATTATCTTGATAAATTGTAGAAATGGAAAAGTATAGTGGAACCACTACAAAAAAGAAAAAAAAAAAAGAAAGGGAAAGCAATGATTATGTTAATAGTGATTTGCAGGAAATGACACAGCTGTTAGCATGAACGACAAACTACGCATGTCAATAATCCTCTACACAGCATTCAGCAAAACTACAGCTGAAATACTGTATTCAACTTTGGGCAATACATATGAAGTGAATGTATGGAGAAGGTTCAGAAAGAATAACCAGAAAAGCTGATTTGATTTATGAGAGAAGACTGAAAGAATAGTGATTACTTAGCTTACAGAAAAGAAAATTGGAAGTGGTAAGATCAACGAGTTCAGTCTTTAACTGCATAAAAGATAAAGAACCATTTCCACAGGGAGCAGGACAGAAAATAAGGTTAAGTTTTAATGAGTAAGTTTAATGGTAAACACCAGGAAAATCTTCATAATGATAAATGTGTAAAGTGGAACAGATTACAGGTGGAAGAAGATGACTTCCAGATGTCCCTTCCTAGTTTTAAATTTCAGTGTCTTCATGTGTATTGCTACAAAACTTAGATGTCAACAGCAAAATAACACTTAAAATTGTTATACTTTTTCTAATCCTTGCTGAACAATTAGCCACAAGAAGTACACAGTTCCTTTTGACTGCAGATGCTCATTTCAGCAGTACTGAATTATGTACAGGTCTGTTTCTCCAAATAAAGCGCTTAATTTGCACATTTGCATACATGAATTTATGGGCACAGTTTGCAACATGTGTCCTGCTCTGCTTTCCATCAGTGGTGGGCAGGGTGAAGGGTGAATCAAAGACAAGCGTCCTGTACAGGTACTCTAAGCTCTCCTACACACAGATTTTTTTTGTGTTCATCATGCTATTTAAATATATATTTTGAGGAAAAAACCTCTCGTTTTTTTTTCCTTTAGAAGTTCCTACTCCATGTTTTTTTCCCTCTTGTGTTATAATACTCCCCCCGCTTGGATACACTAAGAATTGAGAGCAGCTGAAGTATTACTTCATTAGCCTTCAAAGCCTCATTCTTGTCTTGTTATTCACAAGCATAATGCAATTGCCTTGAAGTGACTAAGTAGCCATCTACTATTTTCAAAACACACCAATGATCTGACAATGCCAGAATCTAAAACTTTTGATACCAAGCAATAGCTGTAGAAAACAAACCACCTTCTATCTAAGAAGGTTTTGCTCAAAGTTTTTGAAAATCTTGTTTTCAGCAACAACAGCTGGAGCACCTAGTCTATCCTCACTCTTACAATCTGGGAGACTTCCTTTCATCCTACCATGAGCAAAACATTATCTGGGCAAAGAAAACCTGAATATACATAAAAACAAAGGTGGCTGCCTCCTCCACTGTCATACTTTTACAAAGAGTGGTCCCTTAGCATGGGGAGACATAGAATTTCAACCTCCATTTCTAGACTTTGAAAGACCAGATATAAAAATATTAGGTGACAGGCTGGCAGGTTCTGAATAAGAAAGTAGAAACCATACGTTTTCTAACTTCTCAATTGTTGAGTCAAAATATTTTTATAACAATGAATTTCAAAATGTCTAGAACAATATAAACAACATCTTGTATTACATAAAAATTCAGCCTTATAGAACATAGAGTAATATTTTGCTTTTTAAAACTGAAAGATTTCAAGAAGTTTCTAAATTATAAAACTGTGCAAGCTTAATGTAAAATCTAAAAAGACAGATATTCCATGCTTTTGTATATCTGAATACCTTTCCAGTGCGTAAATATGCATTGTTAGCCATACCTGTGCAGTGAGAGTGTCAAGGGCAGCCAAAGCACTTTCTAAACAAGGCATGGCTTGTGCTAAGTCAGCATCACATTCATCTTTGATGGCTTTTGCAGCCATAGCTTGCTCATTTGCCACTGCTTCATCAGCTTTCACAACTTTTTCAGTTTTGGCCACTTCCAAAGATTCTTTTTCAATAACCACCATCATCTCATCAACCTGCTTGCTGGCTTCCTGTAACTGAGGTTGCAGAGCCTCCAGCTCAGTCTGCATCAAGGCTACTTGAGATGCAGCAGAGTTCAGTTTCTCCAAGCCAACTTCATATCTTCTTTTCATTTTCATCACTTTACTGAAAACAAATAGTACTTTATTATAAAGATATTTTATCAGTACTTGATCACTTAATTCATTGGGATCCATTACCCAAATTTCTCACTACTCTGAATAATCAAATTTGCTCAACAAATAGTAAACATAACAGGGATTACTTGAGCCATAGTCTTTATTCTATCATGTATACTCAGAGATTGGGATATAGATAAATAAGTGATCACTTACAGGCAAATAAGTGATTGTTAAGCTTCTACCTCTTTATTGGCAGGAGCTACAAAATCAACATGGCACAGTAGTAACAGACAAGAAAAGGAGAAGGAAGAGATGGAGATACACTCACGAAAATTATTAGTTGCGGTGAGCTTGAAATAGGATTAATATAACTGAGAAATATAACTGGGAAAATAATTTTAGCAGCAGAATGTGAATGGCTCTGGGGACAGCCAACAGTGTCAGAATCAAGAAATTCCAAAGGTATTGGATCACTACATTCAAAACTATATTCCTTTATTCCTGAAATTCCTTGCTGCATGCAGTGTCTCACACAGTCTGTTGATGAAATTAAGCATTTGTCTTCATTGTTATGGTAGTGTCATATCAATGAGAAGGAAAGAAAAAGGAACTTTCCCTCACCAGCCATGAGAATAGAACAGATGTGCACACGCATACAGAAGTCCTTTCTGCACAGGCACAGCACAGCTGAACCCTGCTAGCAAGCACCTAGCAACTTGGAAGCTGGTTTCCCAGGTGTCATCTTCCCTACAACCTCCAGAGAACCACAGAATAACAGGCTGCATTAATTACTCTGGTAGCATAATACACATATCAACATATAGCAACATCACCAGGGATGTCAGAAGTGGTCTGATGCAAGAATATTTCGAGAGTATCAAGTCAGACCTTTTGTCCAATAAAGAAGCCTGTGTCCTAAGAGTACATTTTATCTACCATTCTGTCAATTTAAATTAACTAAAAGCAATTCACTTGTTTTGTTCAGATTAGAAATAGAAAACAATATTTTTGGTGAACTTGCATTCCTCTAGAAAAGGTCACATTATAAATCCTTACGTGCGTTTCTTTTCAAGTAGACTTTTAAAAGTGGAGATCAATTCCAAGTATGAAGTAGGTGTAACATAGTTGTGCCTTTGAAGCTCTGCATGGTACAAGTCAGATAAAACAATAGTAGACGTATGAAAGCTTTTACACATATCAATACACCCACTTCGAGTTTCTTCCGACATTTCAACATCTTCCAAGAAGCGAGAGGCAACAGCTTCTAATGCATCTTCAGGCCATGTCTTAAAGAAATTAATAAATACTTTTCTCTTATTCAATACTTCACACTCATAAATTTCAAAACATTTTTCAAAAAAATGTATCTTTACCCCATTTCATAGATAAAGGAACTGAGGCATGGAGAAATTACTTCATGATAAAAAGATCATTAAACAGGACAATAACAGAACTGGAAAGAACTGAACTACTTAGGGATTCAATTCAGGCCCACTGTCTTATTTCATCCAGTAGAAATACTGTTACTATAAAGGAAAATCTTGCATTTTCAGTATGTCCATATGTGTGTGTAACTGTCTCTGTTCTTCCTCTTCAAACTAACCTTTAAAGATACAGTACCACATTTTAAAACTTGATAAAATTAAAGTTCCTCAGATTCTTTATATGATTGAATTCTACATCTTAAATATTCTAAGGTCTTTTGCACATAACAGTCAGATAGAATATAGTTTTATTGCAGAGTAGTGGGGAAAAATCTGGTGTTCTGCATCAAAAGATGTCTGTATTTTTGACAGGTATTTCAGTTTCAAACTTTTTTTGGCACCCTAGATTCTGGTAGTCTTGGTAATAGAGGAAAATACTACATATTGAAAATACAGTACTATGGGCATTCAGTTATACACTTATACCACAAACAGACAGCTATTTTCTTGATGATTTTGCACTCAGCCTTTATTAGTCAGAAAGGTTCTAACGGTCTAAACAATTTAAAATATGACACTAAGAAAATTCAAGATCTTTTTCGCTGCTAACTTGACCAAAGAGAATTACTTGCTACAAAAAGGGTTGAAGTCATGTTTCTACTGTATTTCCATTAGAATAACAAGCCCAACAAAAGTTTTGTTCTTACCTGAAACCAGTCTAGTGTGCAGCAGTTGACAAGAGCTGGAAATTTACGAAGGCGATTACGGAAAGCATCTCCAATGGGACTCATTGCCAGTACTATATGAAGCTGATCTCGACAGCGATCAACAAATATGTTAAAAAGAGCTATAGGACTGCCATCTGTCTGTTTTGCCCTCTCCCGTTGGCGATCTACTTGACGCATTTGTTCACAAATTTCTTGTTTCTCATCTACTGCAAAGAGGTTTGGCACTTCACCTGCATTTAGTAAGTTGTTAATGTCTTCTAAGAATGACTCCTTTTTAATCTGTGTATCTGTGAACAAGAAAACTCCCTGCATCTCTCCTTCAGTAGATTTTCTTAGTATGACTTTTAAGTCTTTATGCCACTCATTGATACCATAGCTTTTAGTTATTTCAACTTGAAAAAGATTGTATTCAGCCATATGGGCTGCTAATCGAGTAAGAGATTGTCGACCACTACCTCCAACACCAACAAGGAGGGCATGGCTGCGAGGCTGTTTCAGAATACGGGAAATTCTACAAATATGTTCTATAGCAAATCGGAACAAGACAAGCTGCATTGGCTTTTTGCTCATGTTATTAAATTCTTCAAGGTGACTCTCTACAACTAATCTCAATTGATCCACATCATTAATCTCCCTGTATTTAGTGTCCTCTCTCTTAGGGTCATGAAAATCACAAAACATTAAGCTACGTAAGTCATCTTCTTCCACTTTGCCATCATTGTTGAAGTCCAGATTCTGGAAAAGTTCATGAAAGTCTTCATGTAAGTAATTTTTCACTACTTCTTGGATAAATCCAACAAGCCAAGCCCGGTCAGGGTTATCCACCAAGCGATCATAATACACTCTAAGAACCTGTATAATAACAATGAAATTCTTTTAATAGTTTATTCTACTCTTGAATATATACTTCTTTTAAACAAGACAAAACAAATACAATTCTGAAAAGCTTCAAAATATAAACAATCTTAAACTTCCCTACACAGAAAAAAACCAAAATAGATATTTAGAATTAATTTGAACAGCTAGGCCCAGTAGTATTACTTCTGAATTAAAGTGAAAATTCATACAGAAATACATATATACACACATATACATATATATATTTTAAAATGTTATCACATAAATGCATAAAAGGCTGCTGCAAAGAGGCAGGGGACATGTTCATCTTTCCACTACAGCTAGATAGGACAAGTTATGGGTTTGTATTTCAAGAAAGAAGAATGCAACTGGATCTTAGAAAATCTTTGTAATGAAAAAGATAGCGAAGAACATGAATAGATTGCCTGGAAGTCTGAACATCCTTCATCCTTAGAGCATTGTAAGAAACTTGCAGAAAAAAAGACTTCAAAAGTTACTGTTGTTCCTTTCTTTATGTGATCCTGCTTTGGGGAAGGGTGATGGACTAAAAATTTCTTCTAAAGGAAGCCCAGCAGTTTAAAAAAAAAACAAAACTAGGGACCAAACTTTGAATCACTCAAATTTTCCAGTGACCCAGGACTACTTGCTGTTCTTCCAACTGTTGATTTGGGGTGTATTTGAAGGAAGGAGAGAAGAAATGGAAAGGACCGTGCAGGCATTCAAAACAGCAAACAGAGACCACATAATCACATGAAAGTGAAGGTATCAACAATCAACTTGTCTACTAAGATATGATTCATACTTTGAAAAAGTCTGATTTCCTCTGCCCAGACAGTTTACAAAATCCTTTCTCATAAGTGTGATACCAATTCACAGCTATTAGCTAATAGGAGATGGCATTACAAAAAGATTAATAAAAAAAATCCACATCTTTTCCTTATTTATAATAAATATGATTTCTTAGTATTAGGTGATTTACCTCATGAACCCAGAGACGTTTTATCATTCCTGCAGATTCTGTTGTTTCAGGCCTTGACAGGCAAACACCTTGAATAACACGTGAAAAGTCACGGAGATTGAACAAATAGTGAGATTTGGCTGGGGTAGGAAGCAGATTCTTCATAGCTTCTTTATATATATGCATGGTTGCGTTAATAATTTGTGGAGTCAGTTCTACATATTGTGATGGAAATCTATAACTGACAAGTTATAGAAGGTGGTAAGAACAGAATGATTCTCATAATTCCATCATAGTAGCATGTGAATTAATAAATACTGTATATATACACTGATTTACTTGTAAGTTCATGCCAATTTTTAAGTTCTATGATCATACTTCCTCACAGGCAGTTTTACAAATCTTAGTTTTCTCACTGGATTAACATTAAGTCCGCAAATCAAATCTAGTAACTGTGGAATATACTGACAAATTTGACTAGGTTAGACAGCTAATTATACTCCTTCCCCCTCTTATTTTTAACAGCAGCATCAGGGAAGTCAGGTCAAATAGCCCTTGCTGTCTTCTGGGACCTTTTGGAGCTTAGCTGTTAGAACGGATAGACGATGAAAGTTGAGTCCATTCCTTATAATGGAATTAAAAATTATGCAGTGGTGAAAGGCCAAGGAAAGAGTAAGCCTTCTCAAACCACAGGAAATTTAAAAGGAGTTTCCAGTTCTATTCTTTGAATAATGACTAACCGTATTCTATTCCTGTTTATTATACATCAAAGAAAACTGTATTACAGAAATATCTCAACTAACTGAATTAGCCTCAGCTGACCTAAACCTCTGTTAAATACTTCAGAACAAGAACTTTACCATTGGAGTATTTTAAGAAGAGCCCTACTTCTGTGGAGTAATGAATATAACTCAAAAGGCACAGGATATAAAAGATTATGATTTCAAGTGCAGTGTCCTACAAACATATCTTGGAGACTTCCTAGTACCATAATTTAAACACTGACTTTGATTTTTCCCAATACATAGATGTCACTTACCATACTATTAGATGCCAGTCTAAAATTCTGGAAAAAATTGTGTACATGGATTCATCATCAAACTCATTAATAGTAACTGTATTGAAGTGTCGCAAGAATCTTGGTGTTACTGGGTTTCGACCACCGCCTAAATATTAGAAAACATTAATACTATAACTAACAGAAAAAAATCAAAATAAATCCGTAAAAGCCTAGCAGTTTTTTTCTAATATTCATCTTTGATTCAGCCAGCAGGCTCCCACTGAAAAGTACCACACCTTGTCATAAACCTAGTGAAAGCCATATGCAGTTTAGTGTCAATCTGTTCTCCTGTAACCAATAGTCTGTAAAATACAGATTGAAATCAAGTTACAGATAGATAGATTTGACACTATTTTAACTATGCTTCTGCTATAAAAGAAAACTTTTATCATAAACTCCAAACCCATGTTCCTGATTTTCAAAGCATCTCAAAGAAAGAATCCTCTACAAGTAATGCTGTATACTTTATTAAATTTAAATTTTATCCCAGTGCTACAGTTAGCAGTTTTTATGACTAGATTGTGATTTGGACAATGAAGCTATGTATGGAAATAAGGGAATGTAAACCAGAAAATTATTTGGTATTTGCTCCTTCTCTTTAGAATTCAGCGTTAAGCCGCTGCACAGTGTGTTCAACTTTCTTGTAACAGCAAATCAGAAAAAAAGTAGCTGAAAAGTGGGCAATCTACCATTCCTAACATCAGGAGCATAGCTAAGTGCAACCAAATTAGCATGATAAGTTCTAACACTTGACTCAGGCATGACCCTGCACTAATGAAACTAAGACGTTTTGCCTGGAGCTGTCTCACATTCAGTCACCTGAGACTGCAAGCAGAACTAGTGGTTGTCTATATTTAACTGTGTATGCATTACTAGTATCTGCTGAGGAATCCCAGTATTTTATGCTAAATAGGCCAGTTATTCATCCTACTTCAATCTACCCCAACTAAGGTAACTTCTCAGACACAGAAGTTTAAGATGCTTCTTGAAGTTTACATGTGCACTGATGGCAAAATTACACAAGCTACTGGAAGATAAATATGAAATTTAACCAAAAGATAATCCTTTCCTAATATAAATTTTAAAACTAACTTTAACAAAATAGCTTTAAATGTTCTTTAAATAGCTTTATATTTGCTTCAATAGCACTATATACACATACAGATATCAGATTTTCATTTCTTATTAGGAGAAAAAAAAAAAAAAACGCAGGCTGGAAAGGAGAATACAGTTTTTTGAGTTCTGGAAGTAGGTCCCTGTACAAAGCTACTAAAATAAATTCTTCAGCCTGAAGCTGACTTGTGGTATTTGACACAAATAGTTAGGACCATAAGTTGTACATCTGATCACTCCATTTTTCACCATTCAACCAGAAGAGTACTGGAACAAAATTGGCTACAAACTTCCCCCAGGACAGGAAAATTTGACCCAATTTCAGAGCAGTTGAAAGTCACTTCTACACTATCACCTTGGAACAGGAATGTAGCATGAAGGGATGCTTTACAGAAAAAGCACCTCCAAGATTTGGCTATTTCTGATGTAAAAAAAAGAAAACAAAACCAAACCACCACCACCCCCCCAAGCCCCACCCAACCAAAAAAAAAAAAGACCCGTGCAATTAAGTTATGCCAGAAAACAGTACAAGTCATGACTTCACCTAAGCTTTAGGAAAAAAGATGATGTAAAAGTTTAAAATTCTTCCACAGTTTCCTTCTGCTCAGATCTTCCACAGACTGATACTTAGATCAAGTGTTTTGAACTGTGGATGAACACTGCCTCTAATTTAAAATTGTTTCAAGAAGCAATTTTGCTTCTTTAGGGAAACCAGAGAGGTGAAACAGCAGTAGACCCCTATCCCATGGGCATGCATCACCATCACAAATGCAAAATTATTATCAGCGGAAAAGGTTCATTGGCATGTTCGTGTGTATGTTTGTGTGTGTAAACAACTCTACAAAAGAAAGGAGGAAAGTCTGGGGAGGCTGAAGCAAAAAAGAGAAGGAAAGCACCAATCATAGCCTGATTAAACATTGCAAATGTGCTCAGCTATGACAAACTTTTTAGGTGGTACGTTAGAGACAGGGCTGTGAACAACGCTGTGAAAAGAAATTCTGTTACATGCTTCCTGCTCTAGTGAAGGAAATACATTGTATAGATTCTTTAAAAGCAAACACAACAGCATCAAAGAAACATTAATTCCTCATTTAAACTGATAAAATATGGCAGACTCAATTTTTTAACTAAATAGCTCATACAGTCAATGCGTATACAGGGTAACAGAAATATAATGACCTCTCTACATCATATGCTTTACTTTTTTTTTTTTTGCCAAATAAAGTAACGTTTATCTGCTTAAGAACATCCCTTAGTGCTATTTAGAAAAGTTCTGAAGAAGAATAAAATTGACTGAAGGCCAGTGGAGGGTGTCACTAGGCCAAAGGAACTTCATAAATACTTTGTAGATACATTCTCATCTTCCTGACAGGCTTGTGTTGTCTCTCTCCTGTTCTTCAACCACCCTACTATGACTGCTGTTCATGTTTCCTGCAAGGAAAGGGTTCTTAGAGTCCTATCCCTAGCCATAAAGACCCAAATTGTAAAACTATGCCCCAATAAGCATTCCTTCTTGGAAACCAAAGAAACAGGAAAAAGCATGTAAGACACATCTTACCTGGTGGTCCCATTGCACACATAATCTGAACATCTACAAGTTTAAGCATTGAGCAGTCTTTAAGGTCATACCAATTCCAGTGATCTAACCACTGCCGTAATAATTCAACAGGCGGTTGAGCACCATAGACCTCTCGTGCTGGCATATTAACATCATCTACAAATACAACCTGAAAAGAAAAACATAAAGGATTTTGCACTTATTTATTTTACTGAATACATGGCGCCATTTTGCTTGATTCTGGAAACACTGCACATCAATTCACTCCCATTAAAATTAATGGGAGTAATACACATAAATTCATGTTCTTGAAAAGTGTCCCTAAGCTCTTAATGGAGTTGCTGCTGAGTTAAATAAAAATCAAACTTAAAAGAAGTAACTGTGCCACTCTAAAGCCATTACAAAACATACCTATAGAGGAGAGAAAAACTGCTTCACTTCTTATTTCTAAGTGTATTTAATGAAAGAGAGTAAACTAATAGTTACTATTTAAACCTTACTGTGCTACTTACAGGGCTGGGCTTTTCTTGGGAAAAAAGATGGAGTCAAGAAGACCCACAAAATCTCAAAATTCAGTGGGACTATGGTTTGAACTTTTTTTGACTACTACAGATTAAGACAAAATTTATCCATTCGAAGTCTCTTTACATTTTTAAGATAGGGCAAAAATACACCTTAAAACAATAGCCTGAAGGAGGAAGCAGAAGACCTTAAAACACTTTACTTTAAATGGTACTTCCTTAAGGAACTTCTAACATTAACACATTTTGCTCTTGGTATCAAGCATTTATTAAATAATAGCTGGTAAATACTGAAAATAAGAAAAAAATAAGGCTGCAAATACAAAAAGTCTATAGGCATCCTAAAAGTACCAATATTAAATCATTCATCTCTATCACTCCATTTTAAACATAATTTTTAGATTTTCCTCAAAAGCTAAATTTTGGCTTAATCTGGGTTGAAAAAAGAGATAATGGAAACTCCTTATATTTCAATTTTCAGTCTCATTGCAAATATTTAGACAGAGGAGAAAATTATTTGCTCACTGCAGAAAAAAAAAAGAAAATCAGGTCTGCTTTAATATCCTTCTCAAGCTTCTGCGTACTCAGAGTTCTGTTGACCTTGAAGGGTTTGGCACGCATCAGTGATAACAACATAGAAGACTCAAATCTCCTTTAACACTTCCAAAATCATTGAACTATCCAGGTTGGAAGGAACCTTGGAGTTCATCTAGTCCAACCTCATGCTCAAAGCTGATTTCTCAACACTGATTTCCTACCAGCAACAAGCTTACCCATACAGAACTCTTATCTCAAGGATAATATCACAAAATATGGAGGGGGAAGTATGACAATGCTGTTCACAGTTATTCATATCATATACCACATTTTCTTCTGTTGATTAAAACATGATGCATATTACGGGGAGAAAGGAGAAAGAAGAAAAGAAACATGAGAATCTAAATTAGAAGAATTAGAACTCTGACAGTTTATTTCAAATTGAGCATCCTTTCTTAATATCACCTGTGATCAGCTGAGAAAATAATGCATTTACATATTTGTTTGTATTTAAACACTCATTTTCATACAGAAATACATTAGTTACCATTCTTTTCCCAAGAGGAGGTCCAAAAATTCCCCTTCTCCTTTTGTCCAGCTTGGACATTATAATATTCTGAGTCTGAGCTGCCGTAGTTTGTGCTGAAAAGTTAATGAGCAGTGGCTTGTAGACTTCTTTATCCAAATTATTTAAAATAAAATTCTGGAAGGATTGTGAAGAGGAGAAAGTTAAACTATACACAAAGATAAACAAATTTTAAAGCACTTTAGCAATAGCAACAGACAGACATTTTTGTACCATTTTTATTTCATTTAAAATGATAAAGTAATAATTTATCTCTAAGAGAACTCATATATTTCATCAGACAAACCAATATTCTTGAATATTCAAAACATAATAAACTTAATTCATTAGAGAAAAATTTCTACCTCCATTATAGACATTTTCACATTTTCTCAAAAAAAATTTCCCTGTGTATTACATAGTTCAGTATGTTAATATTTTGCACACATGATACTTCATAGTACTAGAGTTGATATATATTGCCTGTACTAATCCAGACACAAATTTGCAAAGGTATCCACAGGTCCAAATATTTATGACTAGTTTTGAAGAGTTTCCAGGAATATTTCCTTTGAAAGGCATAGCAAGAATATCTAAAGATAAGCTTTACCATCAAGACTGGTGGTATTTTATAATGCTAACTACCTTCCAAAGTCCCTTACGTTAGCTGCAATTTAACCTCTGGAGGAAATCTGGATCAAAGTCATATACTCTCCCATGGATCTAGACAGAACCCAGTGAAAGATGCTGAAGTTGGAAATTTCTGTAAGTGAACCTCAACAGCATGAACATTCTATTGGCACCGTTCCATTGCCTGTCAGGCTTTAATAGTCTCCCAGAAAGATTGATGGTATCAGAATTTAACCCATGGTATCTGTCAGATCTGTCTGAAGAATTAAAATTTATCTAAAATTTTTAATCTAGACCATTAGAATAATTTTCTATATTACTTATATTGTTATTTTAATAACCACATGACAAAATTAAAATGAACAAAGCATCACTTGGTGACTGAAGATGAAAAATAGGAAATACTCTATCCCAAAATAACAATGACTCAATTATTTCAAAAAGATAATAAAATCTGCTTTCAATTATACAGTCTGACATCCCTTTAGACAGAAAACATAATATTTGTAGACACGGAAAACATTAAAAAAACATTTATCTTGTGTTCTTATTCTAATACCTGAAGCTAAAATGCTTTTTATGAGAGTGTTATTCCCTTTGATTAGAATTTCATAAGCTCTGAGAAATATATTGTATTCAGCTGTACTAAGTCATTACTTACATTAAATGTTTTTATTACTTACTATCATGTGTTTTGATTATCATTAGGCACACTCAGAACTAAGTATATTTTGCCTCTTTCAACATAAAAATGCACATTGGTACCTTAAAAAAAAAGCTGTCAATGATTTGTTTTCTCTTCAGTGTTCAGTGCTCATCTTACTCATTAAACAGAATTCAAATCATATTCAAAGACAAACCAGTACAAAGATATGGAAAGCCAATGGACAAAATATTATCCAGTTAGATATCTAACTTCAGATAACAACCTGATTTTTTTAAGAACAGCACTTCTGCAAATCAGAATCCATGGATTCAAATCAGCCCTCTAGAAAATGAGGAATGCAATAATTGCCTGTGAAAAGTTTGACTTAGGTGACTTGTCTACTGTTACAGAGGACTCCTTTCACTGACAGGGACAGAATCCATCCTCTAAAGCTGCTGTTCTCCTGAATTTACTGCACGTTTTTGAAGCTCTGCAAGTGTTCTACATAAAGGTATTTTTTCTTTTTTAAAAAAACGTGAATAGACTTATATTCATAGTGGTAAGACTGGAATCCTACAGCAGGGGGGAAAAAGTGTATGATCATGCAATTCAAGAGTGTATTATAAAGAATACACTAGAGACATCAAATTATTGTATAAAGTGGAGTTTATTAGCTTCTGAACTCTCTATTTTACTACCTTAATAGTCCTTTTAATGTATTGTCTGTCATATATAGAAATTCTCAATATAATATTGCTATAGATAAGATGGATGATATGAGATACCTATGTATAGCATAACTTCTTTATATACTAAACCATTGTTGACATGGCCACTTCCTAGAAAATGAGAGACTCATGTTGAAACAATTAATTGTTTATATACTGAATAAAAACTATCCTTTTTTTTTCCTTTCTACAGGAAGATTATATCAAGCTTAAAAATCCTAAAACTAGATCAAGTATTAGTACTTTGCCAAGAAGATTTTGTTTCAGAAATAACAGAAATTGTGTGCTGCCAAAAGCTAAAGTCAAATTAGATTGTCATTATTTGTGTTTCTATTTCATTTTCTCTCAAAGACAAGGGTAAGATGGGTAAAGACTATTTGGCATTCTATAAAACAGGACACACAACTGTTTTGATTTAAAATTTATTTCTTTTGAAATGGGCAGCTGCTTTTCATTGTAATGACCAGATAATAGCTAACTGGTTATCTGAAGAAAATTGCCTGGCAAGATCTTGACTCGCCAATTCTCCTTCCCACTATAGTCGCCTTCTATAAAGAATTCTTTGGTAATACTGCTATTAGTTTTTTGCCTTTGTATTTCTTTCAGTGGCAAAATTCTTGTTCTTCCCTGTTTTCCAGTGCATGGAATTGCCATAATAACATCTGACTAGAAGAAGTTACCTACCAAATTTTTCGACAATAATAGCAGCACACATTTTTGCTGCTTCTAACTCTAGGACAAATGCATTTCTTTTCTGGTTGTTTTAAGCAATCTGAATGGATGTCTTATTAAATGGTTTACTCTCTTGTGCATCAGTGTCTCTGTGGACTATCCCAACTATATCTATAATAACAATGCAAAGTAAATCAATACAGGAACCAAAGTGAATAGTCCTGTTTGGTTCTATAAGCAGCTTATTCCAGTGGATATCTGGGTGCTTCTTAAGAATTTAGTCTGGAAATGCAGAGAAGAAGAAGAAAAAAAAAAATCCCAAACCACCACCTCTTGCTACGCAACTACATTTTTAATTGCCCATAATTTCATTTCATAGTATCCAACAATTCATGTGGCATTTTCCTTTCTTAAATAAACTTTATCAAATTATTCTTCATCTTACCCCTTACAAAAGGAATCTAATGTCAGTATTAAAAGTACTTACAGTAAGTATTAAAAGTACTTACAGTAATATAGGTACTTTTTCCAGTTCCTGTTGGCCCCACAAATATAGAAGGTTTTTGATGCACTGTCAACAATTCCATCAATGCCGTGTATCGAACAGTATCCAGAGTTGGTACAATTATTTCATTAAACATCATATCTTGAGGTATAGGAGGAGCTGATTTGAGTGTTTCCACCCAGGGTTCCCAAATTCCTGCTCCCTATTTTAATTTATACGAAAGTCATATATTTATAATAAACAGGAAAAAACAGCATAGAACTGATGGAAACAGAAAAATCAAAGTTATGACTTAACAGAAGGGGTTATCAACCATTTTTTAAAAGGATTAAAAAATAATGTCACAGGTTTGTTTCAGAATGCACTGCTTTCAATTAACAGTATTTAAAAAGAAACATAATGTCTTTGCCTGAAGCACACAACTACTGAAAGACAAGGATTTTATCTTACCTATTATATCTGTACACATACTATATATACATATAATGGAAAAATACATATATTTATATATACATTATATATCATATATAAATAGGTAATAAAATAAGAAATTACTGTATACATTTAATCACTAAAACTAAATACCTCCAAACTATGGAATTTCAGGGCAGATTAATTTTTGTGCTGAAGCTCCACAGCAAAGCTTTTTCTTTTAGACCAGCCTACTAGAGGAGTCTTAAAAGACGTGAAAACTGTCCAGCAGTAAATTACTATAAGGAGATTTTTAAAAATTGTAAATAGCCCTGAAACAACTGGGTGTTCCATCCTATCCCCCAAAAATGCTATTTATATAAAAATTGTATGAAATTCCTAAAGATTGCTCTCTCAAGTCTTTCTTAGAGGGGGTATAATTTCCACCTCTTAACACAAAAACCCCTTTACTGAAAGAAAGTGTTTTTATCAATTATGATCAGAAGACATAAAGCCTTTACTGCTGATTAAAATCTCAGCCACTTTCCTTGGGAAGACACAGGAATCATGCATGAGCCGAAATCTAGGCAAAAGTAATTCTCATTGTACTGCAACAGGACTTCACAGGAATGGCAAACTCAAAAAAAAAGGGTACATTTATTTTATCTTGGAGTCTCTGGAGCATACCAGATCCAGTAAGTGAAGTCTTCTTCTCCACTGGGCAAGATGAATCATGGATTCACATCTTAATCCCGGGAAAAAGTGGCAGAGAAGAGGAGGCAGAGAAGTAGCCTACTATAGTAATGAAAGAATTATGGCATAAAGTACATCAAGTGCTTCTTCAACCTAATGGCTGAAACCCAAAATAAAATAATCTTGCAAAAAATCNAAAAAAAAAAAAAAAAAAAAAAACAGAAAAAAGTAACTGGTTGAGATTTTCTGCAAACTTGTTCTGCCACAACAGGCAATTATTCTGGTAGCCAAAAAGACAGGCTTTGGTAATACAAGTTCCAGCCAGAACACTGAGCCATCACTAGGCTTGCAAGGGTGGATGTCTGGCCTATTCAGTGATGAAAGAAGCAGGCAGCAGAAACGAATTTACAGTAACAATACACACCTTGTAGCATTCATAAAAGATTACTTCAAAATGGAAGTCCACATCTTACTTTGCAATGCTCACCTTTTTGACAAACCGATAATCATAAATTGTTCCTTCTGTTGGAAATGGGATTGTGAAAGCTTTTGAAGGCTGTTGATCAATACTGCTCAACAATTTGTATTGCTCTCTTGTCTCCTCACTAATTGGTCCATTAAGCATTTCTCGTACAACTTTGTCAAACTTCAGTCGATCATCTTCCTTACAGCTAGCTCCTACAGACCATATCAGTGAAAACAAAAAAATACCCTAGAGTTGGAAAAAAACCCAACAAAATATAATTTCAGTACCTGCATATTACAAAGTTCTTATTCACTGAAGTCAAACAAAATCTTTGCCACAAGTCACAGTAGAATTACACTGGACCAACTTGATTTTATGTATATAGTACGGAAACATACTGCTGGTAAAACAGAACACCATTTATGTTAACTATCAGCATCGTATCACCTTTGTTGTGCAGCAAAATGCCTGACCTGCTCAGTGCACAGCTGCTATTTTGAGAAAGTTCAAGCACAGACAGCTTTTTTTCTAGAAAAATTTAGATTATCTTTCTGTTACTCAAAAGCCTCATACAGTGATGGCTATGCCTGTTAACATGACGTTACTTGAATTGTAATCCTTAGATAGCATTGAACTAACTAGTAATAAACTGAGATACCAGCAACTGAAGAATCATATACAATTTCAGCTGGTTTGTATTAAATTCATTAAATTTATATCAAGACAACAAACACGTCAGACTCAACTATATATCAATTATAAAGAATACAATAGTATTTTCCTCAATGGACATTAAAAAATATGTATTCTAATTATGAAATATAGGTTTTATTGCTTGTGAAGCCCATTTCGCTAAAGCCTGGGTTTGGAATTCCCTATTCTGTATGTTAAACAAACAGCCTACCTCAAGCCAGGAGAAAATGTCATGGTCATTCACGGCTTTAACTTTGGCTTCATCAGTAAATTCATCCATCATGCAGTCCATCAGATTCATTAGTGATCGAACTAGGTTTGTATCTGAAGTAGGAGACAGTTCCTGAAAAGAAAGAAGCAATACTCTCAGTTGCAGGTGTGTTTTACTCACTGAAAAGGGACTGCTAGATGGTGCGGGTTTTTTTCCTCACTGTGAAGATAAAAAAAAAAGTAGGATAAATGTGTCTAAATACATTCACAAGCACGTTAAACAATACACAGAGAAACCTGGCTCACAGCCTTTACCTTGGCAGGTATTTAAAAAAGATAATAAATATAAATTAATATGGTCTACATAAAAGAATTTGTTCATTTGGCACTTGGAAGTGAAAATAATTCATACCCTCCTAGTTGTTTATCCTACCTTTGTGTATTTCCTGATAAACTCAAGACAGAGTGGAATCATTCTGTCAAACAGGCCTATTATAAATTCTTTATGCTCAGAGCTGATTCCTGAATGCATTGCATTTAGCCAAGACATCATTAATGGTCTCCAGCCTAACATATGGGGTTCCATATAGACCATACCACACCTCGAAACCTAAAAATAAAGAAACAAACAGGTGCATGTTATCTTATGCAATTGCCAAAGTTTTTTTCCTATCTACAAGAACTTAAAATAACAATCAGTGTTATAACATAGAGCTTCTGGGATTATTAGAAGCTGGTATAAAGTGTACCAGTGGGGTTCTGTGAGCCCTGGGACAGCCGAGTTTCAAACCTAGCTTTATTTCTTCAGCCAACAGGAAACTTAATGTCAAAGACAAATTTTCCTCTTAAATAGAATTAGTTCCCAACATTAATGTCACAAAAGATAATCAACTGACTACTAGAGTGCCTAACACTTAATTTTTAATTAAGCTTTATATAATTTTTAAGTAAAAAATCCTTCTCAGTATGACTATGCAGATATTTTATTCTGTTTATATTATTATCTGAACCTCTATTCATATTCAAGAGAAAATTTTTGCATTCCACAAAGTGCCATCAGACAAAATAAGTGCGATAGATATAGAGAGGTGCCAGAAATGCAGTGATTGTTGGTTTTACCAGAATTTGTTTGTGACATTAAAGATTTGCATACGAACAATTTTATTTTTCTTGTCAGGCACTTGCAAGGGCAGTTACAAGGTCTTCTGTATATGTAATTTACATTACACATGTAAATATGTAATTTTTCACATCATATTGTAAGATTATGAAAAATTTCAACAAGAAAACCAAGCTACAATGTTCTTTATTTTAAATATATATCAAAGAAATACAAACTGATAATTTCTATTCTCACTTAAGTATATTTTTTAAAAATTAGAATATATATCGCAATAATCAAAGACATTTGTCTTTCAAAGACAGGTACGTACAGTAGCAGGAGAAGCGACTTCTAAATCCATTGGTTCAAAAATAAGGCTCATTTGCTCTGACATTTTTATGATCTCTCCACTCATAAGGCACAACTTTTTATTATCATCAAGCACCGTATTCATATTCTCAATCCATACCGCATCCACTGGTCCATCAAAAACCAGCCATTTCCTATCTGGAGTCTGGTTTGCAGAAAATAATTTTAATCAAATATTTGCAATTTATTTTATCATGTTTACTGTAAAATAAATATTTTGGATCTAAATTTATTTTCCACAAAAAATTATTGAAAATACTCAGAGTACAGAGTTGTATTCACAAGCAGTTCCAGAAATTACAATCTATATTCACAATTTAGTTTTACAACTTTAAAACATATACTGTAGTTATTGACAGAAAGTTAATATCTTTGACTGGTTTCTTTCAGTTATACTTGCAATGCAGTACATTGCTTATGTCAAACTGCAACATATTCAAATACTTTGAGTTATGACACAGTGAGACTGTTACTACAAGTTACTACTCATGAGTAATGCACCCTTACCATGGAAGTCAATAGGACTAATCTAAGGAATAGGGTAATATCTAAATGTAATATGTCTGGGTTTTTACAATATAAGCAAATAATCAGAGGTATTCATCATATTTCTTACAGGAAAATACAAAGCACTTGTGCAGTTCTGCAAATGTTATTAGACATGGTGACTTTTGCAGTGATCAGCTTCAATATATTATTAGTTTAAGTTTATAAGAGCAAAGAGTCCGATATTGCAATCACTACCAAAAAGTAAAGTATCTGTCAGGTAGACACATCTTTTGTTATACTCAGTGAAAATATTTCAATGGACCTTAATGGAAGGTCAGCCATAAGCCACACTCAGACAGCAGTTTCTTCCAAAATAAACATCAAAATGCCCGTATACATAAACAGCACAGATATGGGCCATAATCAGACAAAATAAGGAGTGACAATATGGTAGAAAGATTAAATATTCATTTATTTATAACATACGCAAACAAAAAACCCTTCTATCTTCACATAAGGAATGCTGAAACACAAATCTGAATCATCAGCATCCAAAAAGTACTTTACATGGAGCATATTACAATCAAGTATATGATTCCTACAATGGTTGTGCAAACAACATGAAATTCAAATCTAAAATGTATAAATTGAAAAGTCATTTCCAAAAATGCTCTAAGCCTCTTAAGGACTTACTGGAGAAGAAGCAAATGCTCTGAAGCTCACTGCTAGGATGCCATCTGACCACTCATGTGACACTGGATCAAATTGTCCATACAGCTGACCCATTGTTATTGACTTGGGATTTAAAACAGTGATCTGAACTTTATTTTCTTCCATCAGCCCCTGAAGACACAAAAGTAATAAAATCTGTTAACACCAAACATGCAATTTAGTATGCCATTTCTTTTATAGTTATATATTATTAAATCTTCATAAAGATTTCATCAAGTTACAACAGGAAAGACATTACGAATATTACACTTGAAAGATGGTTTACAAGTGTCTAAAGACAATTATCCTAAATTCATCATTTGGCAGTTGGAAGTCTAATTTTAATACTGAACAGCGGCTTGACAAATGAAGACAGAATTTTGGGGTTTTTTTTAATGAACTGGACATTAGGCAGTCAATCAAGAGACCCAAGTTCTATTCTTACACTTAACAGGGATTACAACAGGCCAAGCCCTTTTGTCCCTCTATCCCATTTTCCCCATGTTTAAGGGATAAATATGACTGCCTTGGTAAATTTCTGAGATTGATGTGAAAATGACATTGCAAAGTTGGTTTGGGTTTCTGGTTTTTGTTTTTGTTTTTTGGTGGTTTTTTTTTTAACTTAAACCATGTAAAGATATCTAATTTTACTTTTTGATTCTTTTCTTCTCTCCTTCTGACTAAATATGACATTTAATACCACATACATCAGAGACGTGTGGTGGCTGGAAACCACTGTTCTACAGGAATGAATTACAAGCAAAAGTGACAAATTGCAAACACTGATTTAAACACCTACTTACTGTAGCCTTAAAATATAAGAAACATGTACCCCTGATTTAAGAAAAAAACCTCTTTCTTTCCAGAAGCAGCCCTATTGTTTTGAACTTGAACTGAGAAATCAGGAGTTCAGCATCATTTCATGCCTGTTCTGACTGCCTTCCTCCCACTGATACACATAATCTTTCTTTGTTTCCCTTCATAAAATAGAAAATGCAGAAATTTTAATATGCTATTTCAAAGGAGAGAAAAGTATGTTTATGAAAAAGTATGATTACAACGTCTTTTTCTGACAGTCTGTATTGAATTATAATTCATTCTAACATACCTTTTTAACACCAAAGTGAATATTCAGAGGGAAATGTAGTATTTAAAGAAAGGGGAAAATGGATAACATCTTCTTGAAAAGAGTTATAAGCTAAGTGAACAGCAAACACTCCAGCATGACAAAAATACAATTTAAAAAAAACTTGAGTACAGCAACTTTGTCACAGTTACCCAGCTAAAAAAATTAAAACGCTATTGTAATGACAAAAAATTAGATTTATAATCTCCAAGACTTGCAAGGACATCACAATTTTCTTTTGTATTATTTCTGTTAGCAGCTTCTGACCTCATACATCACAAATCTTTCCTCATCTTACTCATCATGATGCTCCCTAATTATAAAATGCAGATATAGTCCCAAATACAGCTTCTAGAGTTCCCAGAACTAAAAACTAATCATTTCAGATCAATGAGATTTTATTCAAGATGGTAAAAATCCTCCAAAAAAAGCAATTATTATCATAATCAAAATGAAATTGGCTTCATTAGTTCGATACCAGTTCTTGGAGCAGGGGGGGGGAAAGGAAAAGAAAAAAACTCCAATACATGTGATGGCCATTAAATTAATCATTGGAGGGGATTAAGAAGCTGAGCTAACAGGAGGAAAATCACCAGATAAAAATTTCTTACTCTACCACATATTTCTTCCCCTTAATAAACAAAAATGGGAAGTATTGGACAATGATTCACTGAATTAAAAGGAAAAGCAGAAAGTTAAATATTGTTTTATTGGAGTGACAGGCAAAAACAGAATTTCTCCTACATACCTAAAGCAAAAGTTTCACAATTTGATCTATAATATAGGAAGCAAATAAGTAACAGCTTTTAATAAATGATCATGAGAATAGAGTTGTTTGATAGCAATACCAGTATGAAAGTCTAGCCAGTCTAGCCTTGTCAATATCTGCACAAACATACAAGGTGTCTACTGGAAGATCACCATTAAGGAAATGAAACAATTTTGCTAAGGTGGTTGACTGCATGTTTCCAGTCTGCCAGCCTGAAGAAATTCAGTGTCCTCAAGATCACTTATGTTTCATGGTCATTACTATTTTTCTCTGGAAGTGCCTGGAGTTCAATGAGTGGGCCAGTTACCTCTCAAGTCTCAAATCCTAAACACTTCATTTCAGAATCAGCTACAAAAGTGCCTTCTACTGGGTTTACATTCCATCCTGGCAGATCAGATTAGACTGAATCTAGAGGTCCTTAGAATACAGAAAACTGAAGACTATAACTATAATTAGATTATTCTGCAAAAGCCTCCACAGCCCAAGTGGCAGGATTCCAGAGATCTCATATGCAATATAAATATTTTGATGGCTTGAATTTGATCAAGATTTGGTATCTTACATGTTCGTTATTTGGTTATTATTTGGTTACCTAAATGTTCCACAGATAACAATTATTACCCACTTCTCCTATGTCAGGTGAGAAAACCTTTAGCAGAACAGATCTTGGATTTGTTTGAGATCCAAAATTTGTCTAAAAAAATTAAATATTCTGGTTTCAAAAATAATCAAAATTTGAGACTATTTACTTGCTGGGTTTACATGGGTTTATTATATCCCTGTCAGAAAATCTTCACAACTTTGTGTAAGTTTATGAAACATATCTGTTTCTTAGTGTAGTTCTAAACTGAATAATCTCTGTTAAAAGAGAGTTCAATAGCTCTTGGGAATAATTTTGAAATCTGGTATAAAGCTTTCACAAGGAACAGTCTATCATAAAATTTCAAGTAGCTAATTCATAACTTGTCCAATCCAATGAAAGAATTTAAAGAAAATGCTACGTGTTCTCTAAATGAAGAGACATGAAAGGTATGAAATGGGTATGCTTAAACACATGAAATGTATGAAATATGTATATTTAAAACCGAGTCATCCTATCATATGTAAGTTTGGAAGTACAGCATCTCAAACAAATTCTTTAGCTTTTCCTTACACTTTTAAGGTCCTTGAAGTAAATTCTGTATTCAGCATAAATATTAAAATATGTTTATAAATTTTGTTTGAAAATAGTTTTTCACTAAAGATATTTATAAAAATGTTTAAATACCTTCTCACACATGTCTCCCAATGCTCCTGCCAGAACTCGATATGCACATGTTTTTCCACCAAAAGGCTCTCCAACTATCATAAAGCCATGACGCACAATCATCATCTCATATATCTGCAGGATCTTCATAGTAAATACGTCGGTCATTTGCAAATTCATAGCATCACAGTTTGTTTTGATGGCTTCCAATAGGTCATTGTAGTCTGGTTTTGGTAGCTTCACACCAGGAAACAAATCAGAAGTAATACCCTATCCAAACAATTAATTGGAAAGTACACTTATTTTCACAGTAATTTGGTTTGAAACTCATGCAATCAGTCCTTTGTTGACACTAGGCAGACTAATATATATTCTATTAAAACAAAATAATTATAAATTTCACGACACCCTTGCCTGTGCCAAAATTCTGACTTTCTATTTATTATTGATATTTATTTCATGTATCTTTTTCATATTTACCTGGGCACAAAAAGAAGGGATTAACTATCTAAGAATATTCTTTCTTGATAAACATTAGCTTTTATTAAACTAGTTTATAAATATTGCAGTTATAAAGTGGAGAAAATGTTTACCTTTTTTCTCAATAACTGAAAAATAATTATCTGAAATCTAAATTTAAAAGCAAAGCTCCTGCAGTTTTGCTTACAACAAAACAAAAAAGATACAGAATAAACTGAAGACATAACAAATGAGAAAAAGAATCTCTGGGCTATCATTTCAATTAGACAGACCTGCACTATCAACTTGGAAAGCAAAGATTACTGAAAAAATGTTTAAAATTACACATATCCTTTAGAAATTACAATGACAGCAATTATTGGTGAACTTAGAATCACATTATTTTGACATTTTTCCTGTTACTATGTATGTTGGTTTCCTTCTACTGTGTGCCTTGGTTTTCTTTTAGCACTGTTAGTTTCCACTGTTAACAAGCATACCACATTCTGACCTTAAAATGTGTTTTCTTATTTAAATGTTTAAGCATTAAAATATATTTTTTACATTCTGTGCTACCAGGGGCATGTTTTACAATTGACTATGACAAAACCAGGGCTTTTCCAATGAAAATAATCCTATTTCCCAAGTAGAAATATAAAGCTGTGTCCAAGGTGAGCAGATTTTCTTGTCTGAAACACATTTGATGTAAAAATTCCATTAGTTATTCTTCTCCTGCAATTTTTCTCCACACTCTCTGTTAAAGAATTAAAGATTTATATACTTGTGCTAGAGTATGGTCTTTCTATGCCTACTAGATTTAATAACTTAGATAATGAGAGGAAAAAAATAATCTATTAATCCTTTCCTCCTTACAAAATGGATGACATAAATATGGGGAAATGTGGGAATACCATATTATAAGAAACCATACAGTATCATAGCATAAGTTGTACTTTGAGCAAAAGTGTTTTCTCCACAACAGAGCAGGATCAATATTATAAACAAACCCATTAATAGGGACCAAAGACTTTATGATAGGCCCAATGCAATATACTACAGGACCAGTAGTAAAGGAAAGTCTCTTTTTAAGTGTTTAAAGTCAAGATTCAAAAATCTGGATGGACTATACATACTTTTAAAATAAAGTGAAGCAGAGTTTTGAGCAAAACAAGACAGGAAAGCATGTATCATTTGCATGCTCCTCCATAAACACAGAAGAGTTACTGTATATCTCAAGCTAGATGTACCTGACTACACTGGAGACTTAAACAAAAAAGGCAAAACCAGCAAATGAATAGGAATATGGTAGGACATGGGTGTTTCCCCATTTCTCTCAATTGTGATGTAAAAAATAAGGGAAGAAATTAACATTTCTGGTAATAAAAATGGAAATCATTCTAAAAAAATAATATTTAAAATTTTAAATTATATTACTACTGCTGAACTGAAATCTTTTTATAATTCTTTCTGTATATGACAAAATTACCAAACAAAGCTACTTTATTCCAGAACTAACAGAATTAGGCTATTATGATTCCCACAAACTCTATGCCTAACTTACTGCTGGCCCTTAAATCTGTCCTACAATGAATAATTAATCACAGTGACATTGTGGCATCATGTTAATTTGTCAGTGTTTTATCTTGTAACATGCATCTGTTCTGTACTGACACAATCATCTACTTTAATTCTGTTTGAACCTTACGTTCCTTAGCCATCTTCTGCTTTTTATAAGTCAATAATGTGATACTTCTAAATTTCTATTTTGGGGATATGCCAACAAGCAAAATATCGGTATGTGCAAGGCTATTTCATCTCTAAAGCAACATATGTTTGTTATTCTAAGAAAATGAACAATGTATAGTATTACTTCATAAATACACAGGTAATTTCTGTAAATTCTTAAAGACTGAAACTTAGAGAAACAACTACTGAAGATGCTTCAATTTTCCCAGACTTCTCTAAATTTATCTCCACTTTTTTAAAACTTATGAAAATATGAAGTCTCCCTTCATGCTCATGAATTTTAATTAGATTAGAGTAACAGTGTCCAGAGACGTATGTTCAGTTTCTAATTCATTATGTTTTCATATAACCCTGGGCAATGCAATTACCTTTTCTGTGCTTCAGATTTCTAAGGCTTTTTCTTAAAATGCCTAAAGGAAAGATCTTCCATATTACTTTTAGGATGTTTTCTTATAGAAATTGCTTCATTTTATTCCATTATAAAATTACACAAAAGTAAGTATTATGTGCTGAAAATATAATTGCAACTAATATGACTGCTAAAATATACTTCTTACTATCCAAAACAACTCATGAGAGTTTTTGATGTTGTGAGTGTGTAACTCCACACAAATTCCCACGGCTCTATATGAAGAAACATCTTTTTTTCCACATAAGATCTTTCCACTAATGTTTAAAAAGGTACACATGAAAGACCATGTTTTTACAGTTTCCAAACATCTGTATACACCGGCCCAGATCCCTTCTTCTTTTTCTAACACGACACAGAGAGCTCACAGCTACCAAAGAAGCTTGCAAACTTTTCCAAATGAAGTTAACAGCTGCCATTTGTGTTGGGCATGTTTGGTCCAGTCAGAGATATATTAAACATGCTAGCCTGCAGTAACAGGTTAGAAGTCAAATCCAAATGGCACATATTAGGACACAGACTGACTTTGTTAGTGCATCCGGTAAATCAGGGGAGCAAGTTACAGATCATTTTCTCCAGCTCAGTTCCATACTGAGATCAACTCAGGACAAGAATGAATGTGGAACATAGTCTATTTACTGTTCTGCATGTTTTAAATGAAAATATTTTCTTTAATAAAAAGGAGACTGTTAGTACCTACCTATTTCATAAGAATACATAAGGTACTCTGAAATGTTGAATACACAATATATAAAAATTTATTGTTACCATTTCAAGCAGTAGACTTGGCAGAAACTTTCATTAGTCTAAACTATCAAAATCCAAATGCTCACTGTATTTGCTAGAAAGGAACAGTTAAGACTAAGTTTTAAAATAATTACAGGCTAGACTAAAAAGGTCTTTGGTCCAACTCTCTGATAAACCTCTTACATAATATTTTTATCAACAAGTATTTTTAGTGAGCTCTTTATATTATTAAAAATCTGTGTTTTCTACCTCAAAAAGTGGTAAATCATGAGACAAGAATTTAGGCAGGTTGACATCTGTAATGGATCTAAGGAGCAAAATTTCTTCATCTTCCAATGGATATTTCAGCTAAAAAATATAAAAAATAACACCAGTTAATTTTTATAGCTGCAAACAACAGATGTTAAACTTGTTATACTGAACATTTCCTATCGTGCATCTATGCAATTATTTTGGCAGGTTCTGGTCCACTGATAAAAACTTAAGTTCTAGATGTATGTTTATACATTCATATCAAGGTGTTTGCAGTAGGCTTCTATAGTCAGGTCAATTTCACTTTAGTTTATGTCCAGTGATGGGCGTTACTATAAATTTGACATGACATTTTTTCCTAAACTATTGATTTTTTGCTTTCTAAGATGTATTCCTTTTCTTCCAAAGAATAATAATTTTCCCTACTTTGATGTAAAACTTCTGCCTTCAGCAAAGTGGAAATTCTAAAAGCTTGCATATAGATCTCTCTGCCAGCTTATAAAAAAATAATTTTAAAAAAATGACTCTTTTGCCCCTATACACAGCTTGCTTACTGATTTTGGGTTTGGTGGGGGGGGCGGGGGTGTAATAGTAGGATTAGGGGTTGCCAAAAAATTGGAATGGAAGAGAATTATAAATTATACTAGTCTACCAAAATAATAATAAGTGAATTAATAAAAAAAAAAAGTTTAGTTTCCTAGTAAAATGTATGCATTCATCCACAATGCAAGCCAAAACAAAATACTACATGCTATACCATTTTTCTTGAAGATAAAAGAATGATCAAAGTCACATGTGGCAAATATTAGCCAGTGTGTTAGTGGAATATGTTCACATACTGTGGCAAAGGCATCAGAACCTGATAAGAGAAGCAGAGCAAAGCAGGGGCCAACATGCCAAACAATTCAGTAAATTTGCATTTAACTAGAATTCTTGAAAGATAATCAGCACACTTAATAGGTATGCCATTCAGCGACAAGCAGTGTGCTAAATGGCCAGGTAGTCTTATCTCTTTTCGACTTTCCTCAGCTTATGCCCTAATACATACCCTTTTCATTTTCATAGGTATCACAGGATGAAATAGAATAGTGTACCTTTTGTTACAAAAGAGACACATTACTAAGTTATTGGACAAAGAAAATTCAAAAAATTGTTACCTTCAGGTTGCCAGCAGCAGTGAGTACTGATTTCACAGCTCTCATTCCATAATCATAATGGTGCTGAGAAGACAACTGCTCTGAACACAGACGATACGTAGCTACAATTTTTACAGATAGAGGTCGAGCAGTAACAAACCCACAAGAATATAGAACAATCTCTGCAATCATGGCATAATCAGGAACCATCATAGCTACTGTTCTAAAGAGAGCCTATTAAACATATATGTGAAAAATCACATCAGAAAAAATACCACATTATTATGTACAACTTTTTCTAGAATTACATAAAATACTATTTTTTTTCATTATGTCATTAATACAGTGACAGCCAATTAAATTTAACTATTGTGATTACGACTACAATATATTTGATGACTTTCCATAAATGCTTAGAAAGACTTTGTTTTCCATTGTGACAGTTCATGGTTGTAGGTCTTCTTCATTCAAGATTAACAACAAAAACACATAAAACACCACAAGCTCTAGAAGGAATAGGGGAGTGCAATACAACAACCATAAATAAGTTGATGCAGTCAGACTCTTCCTAGTGTTGTTTAGCTGGAACCTGTGCTTCAATTTTACCATTGTTCTACCAAACAAGCACCAGAATACTTTAAAAAACTTTCAAAACTTTCACTACTTTTCATATTTTACCAGAAAGTTTTTTAAATTATCCTCTTTTCATTGATAGAAGTAGCATTTTTGAATCTTGTACTCATACTATGTGTTAGTAAGTAAACTTCCTAGACATGTTTTTATTAAGTTATCAAGATATTTGCTCAGATTTCCTTTTCTTTCTAAGGACACAGGACCAATGTATATTAAGGGTAAGAAAGGATATTGCACTCTTGTAATAGACACTCAATAATAAACTTAAACAGAATAGAAATCTCTTACACTAAAAGCACCACAAGTGCCTTCAGATCAAACAAAAAAAGATGAGGAAAAAAAAGAAATTAATAAAACCCCCACATTTTTATTCGATATAAAGATATTATTCACTGCTTGGACACTATAAAGCATTCCTTTTCATTTTTGAACTTTCAGGTGCTTAGCCACAGAGAAATTTTAACTTTCTTATTTTATCCTGACAATCAGATGTTGAATCAAGCAACCACTTCCTGACATTTCAAAATTTAGTTTATTCCTATTTTTCAGTCTAATTATCCTTTTAAATTTCTTTTCCTTGTGAGAGAAAATTATTTTTACGCTAGTGTAATCAAAACCTGAAGGTAACCCATACTAAATATTCTGAATATTTTCTATATTTGACAAAAAGTTATTTCTTTTTTTTTTTTACTTTTTGTATAAGCTATTATAAGTAATAAAATAACAAGTGTTTTAATACCTTAAGATTATCAGGAAGCTCTGAACGCCCAGCATAACCAGGATTCATGGTAATGAAGACAGCACAAGTCGGGTTCAGTTTCAGTTCAGTTCCTTCAAATACTATTAAATCAGATCCTGAATTAATGCCTATGAAGAAATAAAAACTAATGTCATTGCTGAGCAGGTTTTGTTGCTTTATTCTTTGTTGTTGTTTCTTTATTCTTTGTCATATGTAAGTCAAATATATGATTAAAATAACAGGTTACCTCTTTGGATAGTAAAAATCTGTTGAGCAACCACAGAGAGTACTTCCAAATCAATCCTGTTGAATTCATCAAAGCAAGCCCATGCCCCACAAGACAATAAACCCTAGAAGAGACAGACACATGACTAATTAGCAGGTAACTACCTATTTTGGACATGCCGATCAAAACAATTCTGCAATAAGAAAAATTTTTAATGTGCAAAGAAAGGACTTATATCCATTATGCGGAGCACTAACTTATAAGTAAAGTCACTCCAGATAGTATTCGTTTCAAAAAGAATTAAAGAAATTTAAAAACTAAGTTTGTTTGTAAAAAAAAAATAAAAAGAAAGACAAAACCCCTCTACAAACTAATCCAAAATCCTAATTCTTCTGTCATATGCTAAGTGCCTATCAAATACACACATTTTGCATGTTTTACCTTTATAGTCAGTACTTTGCAATTGGACAAGGGGGAAAGATGTCAGCACTAAACAAGCCTCCAAAAAATCTGCTCTTTTTTTTGTATCTATGCTAACAGGGTTCACAGTGATAAAAGGAAATACCAGGACTTCTGCATGGCTAAAATTAACCATTCAGTTATGGCATCTTACGGCATACCACTTTACCTAAAGTACAACTAAAGAATAATTCTGTTTTCCTACAGTTCTGGTTAATTCATAGGTCTCTTCTGAGATATGGTCCCAAAATGCTACTGTACTGTCTCTGCAGCACTGACAGTCTTTCAATGGCATCTCATGCTTTGTTAACAGTAATTCAAAAATTCCCATTTAAGACACAGAATTTTGCTTTCCTCATTCTAAAGAGATACTTTTAATTTTGCTGAACTTCCATCATGTTCAACTTTGAAGACAAATCACATCATTCCAATGCCACCTCTGACTCAACATACGAACAATGCCAGGGAGGAAAGCATATTTGCTCTATTTTTGTATCATTCCAGTCCAAACCAAGACACTGGACTATAAGACACAGATGTCAAGGATAGATTTTCATGATACAGAGCTGTCTACTCAGGCTAATATCAAAATGAATATATGCTTGATTTGTTTAATGACTCTTACCAGTTTATTTAGAGTTTAGATTAAACCTCAGGTCCCCTAAAATTTGCAATAAGCTATTAAAAATGCACTCATTGAAATAGCATCTATGTTGCCTATTTAAAACAAATAAAGTCATTATGGTATATTTCATTTTCAGAGCACATAAAAAACATTTTGGTATCTCGGTTGGATTCTTATTTATGGTAAGATATATCTGCACAATACTAGTGTTATATAGCAGCCTGGAAGTGGAGAAAGATATATTTACAATACCTTAAGACCACTTCAAGTGCCAAAAAAAATAAAGGGCTTTAATATAATTGAGAATATGACCCTCAAGATTTCCAAACCTTAAAAAATTTTCCTAATGCAAGGTAATCCAATCCATCAGAACAATTGAAAACCACACACTGTTTAGCTACAGCCTTTGCTAAATCTTTTGTAGTTTCTGTTTTTCCAGTTCCAGCAGGACCTTCAGGGGCACCTCCAAGGTGTAGGTGTAGTGCACCAAATAGGGTTCTAGAAATAAAATAATAGAAAAAAAAATTGTACAGATTTTCATGCTATTTTTCCTGCTGCTCTAATTTTTAACAGAAACTTTTAAAAATTTGTTTTGTGTCTGCATTTGCCTACGATGGTACAGTTTACTTGCTTCTGGCGAGCTGTAGTTTACAAATGTGTAGTAATGTACAAAGTTTACTAGAAGTTCACAATAGAGAATAGTTTACTTTCCGCTTTCTAAATCTAAATCCTCTTGTAATTTATCACTAATTATAGTGTCACAAAAGATTAATTTTATCACAAATTTAGATTAAAATATTCATACAGGACCAATTCTATTCGACCAAAAGAAATGTAGCCTATTCTAATTGTGCCTATCAGAACATAAAAAATACAATTCTGGAGTCATTTATTCTCAAGACTTATCAAAATACCTCAACTCAATAAATTTTCGTAATACAGTACATTTAGTAACTGGCAGTTTTACCTGTAGCATCTGTCTGTAAGTGGAGTAATAACCAGCCTAGGAGTATTGCCCAGATATTCATATCCATACCTCAGTCCAGCATTGATCATCTTTGTTTGTAGATGCCCTTCCTAAAAAACAACAGATTAATTTTATAGATTAAATAAATAGTTTTAAAAAAACCCACACCCACAACTCAACAATATTTCTCAAGTTCCTTAACAGGCCCGATGCTGTTAGAAACAACTACATGGCAGACTACTGATTGCTCTAAGATGCTAGTTTCAATGTCACTCAAACAAAAAAATAAAATTGCCGATTACTAAAGCATTGACAGAAAAACACATTTTTTTACATTAATTGTTGCCTAAAAAAAGATCCTACTAACCATATTGGAGAGAAAAACTGTCCTGTGTAGCTACTTCGAAAGTTAACGGACTTTCTAAAAGGTAAACAGAAGAAATCATGCCAAATAGCTGTAATTATGGTCAATCTGATGACTCTGATACAGCAATGTATGATCCCTACATATACCTTTTTTTAAAAAAATTTCACATGCAATGCCTTTTGTATTGCGGGAAGTCTCATCCTGATGAATTGAAAATATTGTATCTTACCACTATCCAGCATAAACATTGTCATTTTTCCAATAAGTGTAATGCACAAATAAAATAATACTGACAATAAGTCCGATTAAAACCTCTAACTGAAAATTGTCATTCCTATAGCATTCACTATTCCGCAGAATCAGAAACCCAAAATATAGTCTTTGAGTGAACAATTTTTTACTGTAACCCCCCCTAAGAATTCAGCAAATGTACTGAGACTCAGCAGTGATGAAAAAAAGTAATTTTAATGAAAAACTGTTTGTGTCTGGCTACTGGCCACTCTAGTTAGCAATCCATAAAATGATTGGTTATAGGTATTCTCTTATCAGCAGAAATTCTCATAGTAGCGTAACCATTCTCTGTGTCAGCAAGCAAGCAGAAATTGAAAAACTGTGAACAGAAATTACCTTCTAATAGGATTGAGAGGTATCACTTACCTCCCAGTAGTATCTAAGCTGACTTAACCATTCAAAGTCACTCTCATCTTTGACTTTCTTGCTTACTAGAGATGCAAGAACATCCCTAGCATGAACATCAAGCACAACAAGTGCTCCCAGAGTCACTCGATTCTGCTGAGACAGCTTTCCTCTCACCAAGGTGACAATGTCCTCAATCTGTCTATTATTCTGTTCCAGAAAATCCTCTAGTGCCTGCAAAAAATTTTAAAAGAAGTTTCATGTCTAGTCTAAGATATGATTATTTTTTCTTACATTACTTTCATTTCTCTGTATTAAAAAGATCCTTCTCACTATAATAGTAGTACAACGTCCTTCATTCACTGGTAGTTCAATAGCGTTGGTTTGGGGTTTTTTTCCCCTGCTTTTACAGAACCATATGTAAAACACCAATGATATATATATGGAAACAAAACAGCATACACTATTTTCTTCCTGGAACACAGGAAATAGTCCTTATCTTTTTACACATTAAGAAAAGAAAAATGCCACGTGTTTTAAAGATCTACTTATATGTATACAATACACTTTTATGTCCCACAACAGTTAAAAACAATAACATATCTATAATTCAAAAAAGTAACAAGCAAATGCATTTTTCTACAGTTTTTCACTTTACTGACTTCTGGTTATAGTCTGTGTTCAGTTAGCTTAATCATTTCTTTTACACAGTAATTGATATTTCAAGCTACTAAGTTGTTGATAAACAAGAAAGACCCAATTAAGGAAAGCACTTGTATCATGACAGTACTTAGATGTGATGAAGTGCCTTACTGAATTCAAACAAAAAAGTGGGAATTAACCTTAGTAATACAGTCACACCAAAGCATGTTTCTATAGAGGAATGGCTTCTATTTGTCTGGAGAAAAACTTAATCTAGGTCTGGTTTAGATTTTTCTCCCTGCTAGCCTGCCGTTCCTCTCCAAACACACTGGCACTGCTAGCCCTCAACAGATTATGATGATTTTGAGATCTCTAATCTCAGCTAGTTATTTTCCAAACATTAAGTTTGGATAATCACCTGCTTAGTATGACTTCTTTTTATTTATGAGAATAAAGCAGTAAACACAGAGTTCAAAAGCAGTTCAATTTCTACAGTGTTGCATTAGAAGTTCTGACCAGCACAAAATCTGAAATATCTCGCTCAAGTCAGGGATAATAACCCACTTGCTTACCACCTCAGCAAACATGAGATGTCAGCTGAGACACAAATAATGTCCTCAACTCCAATATCAATAACATTCCATGGTGCTATCCTTCTGACCATATGACTGTATTTCATTGAGAATGCACATGATCCACAAGACAATGCTCTCAAAATTTGTGAAACATCTTTGTTTTTATACAGCATCTAATTATTTGGTTTTAATAAGAGATTTGTACCTTTGATTTATGTACAACAGTTATTTGTTGGCAACAATTAACTCAAAAATGTGGAACAATTAACCCGAAAATGTTTGAAAGGGAGCATGTGTGTGTGTATGCATGTGCATGTATATGTAAAGACATATTTAATATTAATGAGTGACTAAATTGATATTGGCATCCTGTCCAAACTTAAGTGTTTTAGGCAGAATGCAGTACTTTCAGCCTTTCACATGGTCACTGATTGTCTGTTATGTTTCTCATGCTTTAGTATACAACACAGGAACGTAAAAGAGAAAGAATACTGAAGGCTGTAACACTGAGAGTTCTCCCTCCCTGCCACAGATTTGTGACAGACTGTCAGGAGATGCAAATACCTCTCCACCACTTCACTAAATACAAGCCCCTTTCCACAGCAGAACAAAGATTCTTGGGCTGAAGCCAGATGAGCAGAATTCCCACTGCAACAGAATTTGAGTGAAAGCTACAGGAAGGTCAGGTTTTCCTGCGTGCCCATGTACAGAAAACACTCGATACAGATGAGCACAAGAGCTTTTGTCTAGGCTCAAAATTCTGCAACAAACGTTCCCAAAAGTAAATTAATTTAACCCTCGCTTAACTTCCTTTTTTATTCACTAACAACATTAACCACAGGCTCATTAAGGTGAGGTTGGCTTTCACTTTTTTTTAAAAATCTAAAATCTCTAAGATTACAATTCCTGTCTCTCCTTCCTGAAAGTCTTTCACCAATTGAGGATAAATGGTGCAGAGTATGTAGAAGCCTTATTTGTATCCCCAGGAAACTGAGGATCTCCTTTATTGCTGGGAAAAGAAAAGTATTTTCAAATCTTTTTCAAATCTTCAGATCTGTTGCAAGATCTACTGCTTGTATTAGCAGATAATGTCCTCTTCCCCCTTTATTTCCCTCTTCCAAGACAGAGATGGAATATCACAAAGTTATAACTTTATGTATAGCTGTGAAAAGCTTGATGTTTCTTTCTGTCCAAATACCAGAGAATGAAAGTGTAGTTGCCTCGTATGATGGTGGCAATTCTGGCACACTTCCAAATACATTAAGCATTTGTGATAAACAGAGGAAAGGTTCTTCGAAACAAACCTCCTGAATCTTCATTCAATGCCTTAAGTACCTTTATTCCCACTAGCATTAGCTAATAGATTATAAATTCTGTACCAGTGAGGCATATATATTCATTATTTGACAAGGGTAAGGATGCTATGTATCTTCTAATGCTAGTCCTAGCCCATCTTTATAAAAAGCACTAAACATTAATGAAGGTAAGTTAGACTTCTGAACTAGAGACGAACAGACAAGCTATGGTAGTCCATACCACCTGAATACACCACTAGACTGCCTTCACAGAAACATGTAGTCTACGTGTTGAGCTAAATAGAACACACTCTGACATAGTGCAGAAACATTGGTGCCTATATCCAAAAAGAAATATTAACTTCACAGTCTTCAAGGACCATATTTCAGGTAGATCTTTAAAGAAGATACTAAAAAGATTGAACACCTATTAATCCAAAAAGGTTATTACCAAAGGTCTGATTTGGCACTGTGTTATCTCAATTTGACTTAAATTTAAATTTAAAATATTCTTACCGTTTGGCCATTTCTAATAGACATCTGTACTTGCATTGTCCAGAAAGTTTGGGATACACAAAGAACTGTTTGTCCAGGCCACTCTCTTACCCAATTAACACGTGGAGTTTTTGGATAAGCTTCAAGTGCATCCCCAATTACCTAGACAGGAAAAAGCACACTATGACTACCTGTGAAAACAGGTAATATTCAGCTTTAGAATTCATTTAAGTTAGGTTGTATTATTGAGAATAACAAATAAATCAGGGTCTAGATTCAGCCTCAAATTCAACTCCAATACTGACATCTTGCAAGCAAATCTCTCAACAAAGCTCAAAAAACCCCAAAGTGTCATATGAACCAAGTCATCACACAAAATTTCTGAGAACTGATTTCACAACACATCCTAAAATGATTCCTGCCATCAGATACTTAAAATTTTCTAGCTCCATCTACAATGAAACTAGAAAACAAGTAAAAATACCATTTAATTAAAAGTAATATCCCAAACTGAAAGTTCTTTTAGTCTATTCATTCCAGTAAAAAAACAGAGCTTTTAATTTTGCAGATCCTATTATTTAAACTTATATCTAACTTTAAGTGTATTTTCTAATCATAGAATTATTAACCTGGTTCTAATGCCACTCAAGGGCAATCCAAATGAAATAAAAAGTTGCACCAGAAACAAACTTCCAGTCTATACCAACAGGTTATTTTCCTGCCATTAACAAAAAACCAAGCAAGAATAAAGTCTTATTATCAACAAACTCCTCAATAAATTTAGATGGCTCCTCAGACAAGCAGTGTAAACTACTTGAGTGAAAATCTGCCATTTGTTTTGCAGTTCCAAACCTCTTTGCTTTTAACAGTCTATACACACAATAGCATCAATAAAAAAATACATATATGAGGGGAGAATGTGCTTGCATTGACTTTAAACCTATGTAAATGTTATCTGGTTTAGATCATTATAAAAGTTCTGTAGTCAAGGCTAAACGCAGACAAATGGTGCTTAACCATTTCTTATTCATGCATCTCAGTTTGTCCATGTCTGGTAGGAACCAAATAGATCAGGTTACTCACTTTCTTCTGTACTGATATGCCACTACACTTATTAAAAAGTTGTACTGTAAGACAGCGTCAGGGAAAGTGTGTGCATATTTAATTACCGCAATTGACATTGAAAAGGATCACAAAAAAGAAGACAGAGATGGTTAAACATATGACACAATGATGATACACTGTGAAGGCTAGAACAATACAATCTGAAGAGTTAAGGGCCTTGATAGTCATAATTAAGAGGAACATTAAAAACAAAACAAAACAAAACAAAAACACAACAAAACAAAACATGGGCAATCTTTCAGTTTAATCTAGTTCCTTAATACCATATCAAGTGTAGAACAATCTCTGGTGAAAGAATCCTTGGCACAAATGTTTTTGAGTCTACTATTTAATTTTAAAGAATTACAAAGAATTTTACAAACAGAAATTAACACCAGAACTAAAAAAAAAAAAAAAGTATAACCTTTAAAGACTGAATTCATTGCTTTAATGTTCATGCTAGGTGCTAGTGATTCCAGTATATGTTACTGTTTACTGAAGAAATCAATGCTGATTGCCATTAGCCTAGAAAATAAGAGGTTAGGTCTTGTTACCTTGTGGACAGACTTCAGCATAGCTGCCTCCAGTTGAACCAGCCATTTTTCAACTTGACCTCTAGCTTCTGATGTCGAGATTGTCTCTATGAGTTCCACCGTTTCTCCTTCACTACTTTTAATGTGTGTAATATCCAATACATCAGTAAATTCCACTCTTGCAATTCCTTCAAAACACTTTTTCAAGTGAGGTTGTACTCTAGAAAACAAAACTGGTATTAAAAAGCTTCTGACAATTTTTTCTTGCCAATACTACCAAAGAAGATCTAATTTAAAAAAAAAATGTCTGAACAATTTACTTAAAATATAATTTTAAATTTGTTAAAAAAAAAGTTTATCCTCAATAGTTCTTGGGTACTACCCCCGACAAGATGCCTACCACAGTATTTTTTTAAGATCAGTTTAAAGATGTAAAATATTACTTATAGCCTCTGTAACATTACTTATAGCCTCTGTAACATGTAACTTAAACTAGTAAGGATAAACAAGTATTCTTTCTTTAACTGCTAACGTACCTACAGTACACAAAAGAAGGTTTACTAGTTTAGAAAGCAGAACTGAATTTAATTATCCATATTAAAAACTACTCTGCATTCACCTATCATAAAATCTAACCAAGTAAATACTTAATACCATAACCATCAGTGAGGAAAAAAAGAGTTCTGGGCTCAGAGAAACAATATGACAAGACTATCTGCTATGAGTCACAAATACATCTATTAAATATTACCATACCGAGTAGGATCTTTGGTCTCTGAAAGAATCTCAAGGAGTTCATCATTAGATAAAAAAAAGAATCTGGGGAAAAAGAGGCGCTTCTTCTCTAGGTATTCATTAAGTCCCTTGAGAATTAGCTCCAGAAATTCATTGCACTTCCTCAGTTTTTCCAACATCTTGTCTATTATTACTACTGTCAGCACATGTTTGTCCTGGAAAAGAAATTATTCCAGATAAAAATGTTAGTGCCGTCTAAAGTAAATCACCACACAGCACTGCAGGAAGCCTTAAGCAAAATGAATCTTCATTTAAAATTCTGCTTTACTCAAACCATTGTCACGGTTACAATTTACTAACCATCTTCATTGCCAGGGTTCTCTGGAAAAGTAGTTAGGCAGTTGGCAATAAAGTAAATTTTTCAAAACACGAAGTATTATTTTTGAAAATAATTTTCAGAACAGGAGCAATTCATCAAACAGCAGAACTCCCATTATTATCTTGGAGCAACATTAATTTACACTGGCTATTCAATTGGATTATGTAATCAAGCAACGTGAACAATTACAACATACTTTTATGACAACAATGCACTCACACATTTTAAGTTGTAATCATCTATCAAAGTTCAATGCAAAAAAATGATCTTTCCCTCCATATAAAATATATAAATAGATACACAAGATTATCAGTATTGAGATGGCAAAGTCGTACGCAGGCAACACTGACGCTTCAGTACTAACATTAACTAGTAATGTGATCTGAAAAAAAGTACTCCCTGATCCTAATATGTTTACTAGCTAAATACATGTTTAAAGATTTTGGTAGCAAAACATGAAAGTTATACTTGCTTTAAGAATATAAAAAATTGTATTTTTATTTCTTTTTACAATAGCACCTGAACAACATCTGCCAAGATATGCTACTGGATAAACACTGGATTTCTTGTATTTATATGCTGTGTAGATTACAAAATATATAAAGATGCATAGTGCTTTCCAAATTCTTTCTAGTGCTTTCCAAATTAACCTCTCAATGTAAATGAATGTAAATGCTTAGAAAAAATACTGTATAAGATGAAAGTTATCTCAATTAATACAAATACAAAAAAGATCTTTCAAAAGACCTAAAGGTTGCTAAGCTAAGAAGCTTTAAAGAATTATATTTGTCCAAACATCAGGTTCTAGCATTTAATATGCGTTATGACCAATTTATAGCCTAATCATTATTACATTTTTTAATCTTGCTCACCAAGTATGGGGTTTCAGGAGCAAAATGAGACACACATTGAAAAGTAGAAAATCATGCAGATTTATGACCGAGGAAGTCAAACCAAGCAAATGCCTCTACTCAGTTCCAGTATGGGCTTGGGTTTACCCGTCACTGAATTTATTCTAGTTCAGTTCTAGTTCAGGCCTGCGCCAGTACATTAAACGACCTGTTAACTGTGAACTGATTCAAACCCACTCATGCTGCAATAAATAATGTTCTAGAATGACGAAGTCCTGGCAAAGATATGGAGAGTGATAAATCCTAATCCCCTGCTCCACTTCCCAAAGTCTGCGAATACAGCTTCTGCAATGGCTTCTCCTTTACCACCTAAATCAGACTGCATTTCCCAGGAAATCTGAATGGGGCCAGACTGACCAGAGGTTAGATGGAAATAGAGCTAACTAGAAATGTTATTCAACTCTTAGGTCCCCTCTGCTCTGCCCAGTGAGTCTGCACCTGTAAGCACACAGCATAGAACACGTATTCAGGATTAAAATAAATAAAAAACCCACAGGTATAGCCAACCATAAGAAACACCAAAGAGATCGATAGGAAGAATTTCAGACAAGTCAATCTACTGAGGGGTTGTAAGAACTGCTGACAGTAACGACAAAGAATACTCCAACAATGGACAGCAGAAATCAAAGATGTACCCAGACTATTTCCACCAGGAATAGTTTTGTCAGAGCCCATTACAAATACAGAATGTCCCACTCAGAAAAGTCCTTATAGGGACTGCAGAATAGCACAGTCTCACACAGCAGAAGCATGGGTGACTCCTGTTGCAAGATGAGAAGAGACAGGCTAGACTGCTGTGCAAAGCCCAGAGGGTGCAAAAGGTACCTCTAAGAAATAAACCCCTCACAGAGTGACAATGCAGATTTGACCCAGTAACTTGACTGCTGTTTAGCTTCATTTTGGAGAATTCAACAATAAATTCCAAGTTCGGTTTCCATTCAAAAACTCGTAACGTTTTCAAATTATTTGCAACGTGCATTCAGACTTGGTTCAATTCCCTCCTGACGTTACACACATACTTCCAATCTACTGAAAAAATGCAGAATTGTATGTTTATCTAATTGATCTTCATGGGGGTGCACTTCCCTAATACCATAATCATAGTGTTACTTTGTACATGAAATACGTTTACCTTCTGTTACTTGCCTCTTGCATCATACCAAACCAGAACAAACTGAGTAACTACATATCCTTTTCATCTATACGTAGACAATTAAGCTGTCAGCATACAAACATAGTTTGTAATTAGTCTTATAAAACAGCTTTTAATGCACAAACAACCATATAACTATACATTGTCAACAGAAAAAGGTTTTGTCCCCTTTCTTAGCATGTTTATTATCAGCAAATAGAATAAGTGCAATTGGTAAGGCAAAGCAAAGCTGTGTTGCCCGTTTTCTAAATGGGATTATTCCTGCTTGTTTTTTCTTTCATATGAGAAAAAGTTAGGGGGAAAAAATATTTATGCTTCAACACAGATTTCCTATTTACAGTTCTGCTAAGGCTTGAAGAAAAAAGGGAATGACATCATTCTCAGTCATCCAAAACATCAGTATAACTTATTTTGTCAGTGACACTGTCAGTGTCAATTAGGGGGAAAACTGTATCTAGAAAATAGTATAAACCAAGTGTATAAAAATAGTTTGAATACCCTATTAAAAGACCAGGACTAACTCTAGTTTCTAAATATTATTTGTTACATAACACAGGTTGCAGCCTGGGATTTTTTTTTCTTGCCTTTTTTTTTTTTTGCTTTCTTCACCACGAAGACAGAAAATCTTCCTTTTCCAAGATATTTTTTTTTAATTTATGGGAAGTGGATATTAAACCACTAACTAATTTAACCCTCACTAATGTGTATTGCTTAAATTAGATATTGTAAATGGAGGAATAATATATAATTATTCAAATTTGTGATGATAAGCTAAGTATATAAAGGAATTTTATAATACAATGGCATACAAATGCAACAAAGCATACAGACTGGGGAAGAGCATTTTTTTAAGCCATGAAACTCAAACATTGCATTTGCAGAAACAGAGTGCCATCTTCTGGAAAATAATGCCTACTTGTTTAGCCAAAACCAACTTTTGCCTACTTGTTTAGCCAAAAACAACTTTAGATTGTTAAACTTCTATTCTGGCGTTTACACTCTCCTGTACAAACGAAAGATGATTCTTTTTTCTGCCAGTGATAACATACATCACATTCAAAAAATACTTTGTATCTGATTAGCACTGAATATCTGAATGGCAAGATTTTATCAGAACAGATCATTCAGCACACAATGTTCAGAAACATAATACTCAACAAAATTCTGAAATTCTTGGCCTTTTTTGTTTTTATGCAATTTCTTCCTCAAAATGAATACTATTGATTTCACAGCTCTATGGGATACATTCCTGATTTTCTTCTAAATCAGAAGAAAGAAAAGCAGAGAAAGAAAGGGGGAAGAGGGGGGGAGTATAAGACAGAGGGAGAAGAGAGAGAGAGGGAGGAAGGGGAGGAGAGAAAGGGAAGGAGAAAGAATAAAAAGAATAAAAAATGAAAAATAACTTTATTTTTAAGTGATCAAGCTGAATTGACAGGAAATGAAGCAAATGCTTCTTTTCGTATACTACACATTTTGTGTGTTTCTACAGTAAGACCATATCTGCAACCTAAAAAGAGCTCAGACAACAAGCTTTTAGACTGAGTGAAGATTTTAGCGTTTGTCCTAATGACATAATGGATCTTTGAAATTTCTGCAAAGGCATGAGACAGATGAAAACAAAGCTTCTAACTTTTTTCTTCAAAGGACAGTCTTATGTCCTTACCATGGAAAACAGTGGACATCATAAATCTTCACAAGTCTGTTGAACAGTTTTGTAAGCTCAGTTAAAAAAAAATACTTAAAAAGCAACATCCTATGAGAGATATCCTTGATATGAGGGAACTTTTTCAGAATGAATGCAGTTTTCTTAATCATTATGAGAATCATTAGAATTACATAACGCGATTACCAGAATTACTAGGTAATCAGTTAGTCCCTGAGGAACAGAATTTGTAGAACATGCATTCAGACCACTGATCATGGCACTGCTGAAGAATCAGCCGTGCCAGTTTCAGATGTTACCTCTTCCCTTACTAGTACCACCTCTTTGATAGAAGCTCTTGCCCTCTCAGCAGAGTCAGCAGAAGAGATTGTAGGAGTGTTCTTCATCCAGTTAGGTTGGCAAATATAGCCAATCTAACCTGATCCAAGACTGAGAACATCTAACTACTGAAGCAAAGAGCATTCATATAATCTCATCAATTGATCCTAATAACAGTGCTAACTTCCAGAAAGTGTCAAATAAGAAGCAGATTGGTAAGACAGTAACATTTTGAGCTGCCAGACATGTGCAGTGATGGTATCTGACGACTGCCTTATGTACTGATTTATAGTAGATCAGAATAGTAGTTTTGAAGCAAGTTAAATATCTAAACAATTTAAAGTTAGAGAGAGACATCTCTACCATTCGATATGCAAATAAACAGCATTTTTCAAAAAGAACACTCAGTGTAAAAATTCATTGATTCATGTCAATTGACCTACAGTGCAAGGATCATCATTGTTACTTTCTTTTGTACGCTGCTTAATTTTAATCACCAGAATTGCACACAGCCTATGAGAAGAGGTTGTGAGAGCTGGACTTGTTCAGCTTGGTGAAGCAGAAATTAAGGTAGAACTTAACTGTAGCCAGCAACTACATGAAGGGCAACTGAAAAAAAAAAAAACAAAAAAAACCAAACCACCAAAAAACCAAAAACAACAGAGCCAACTTCTCAGCAGGTACAGTTGGGCAACAAGGGCCAACAGGTGCCAATCTCTGCTTGAGAGGTTCAGCTTGAACATTATGAAAAATTTATTCACTAGAAAGGTACCGCAGCACTGAAGTCTCTGGAGGTAATCTGCAAGAAATCTCTGTCCTTGGAGGTTTTTGAAATTTGGCTAAACAAAGCTGTGGCTGACCTGATGTAATGTTGGCCAAAGTTCTGCTGTTAGAAAGAAGTTAGCCTAACTGAACTCCAGTGGCCCCTCCCAATCAATGCTTCTACGTGAAACAGTTCTGAAAAATAATTTTTAAAAGAATCTAAGAAGGGTGGTAAGATGAAACAGAAAACAGATTACTGTGTTATCAGAGTAATTATTTTTTTGGTACATACTGCAAATTCACTCTATATTCTTAAGACAGTGATACTTACCTGAAAAACTGACTTCATTAAGTCTTTCCATGTCTTAACCACAGTACTGAATCGTCTGCTTTCCTCCGGCATCTGAGCCATGATGTCAGGAGAACTGAAAATTGGCTCCAAATAAAGCCAAGTAGCCTGAACCTTCAGCCATTCATCCAGGATCTCCTGTACCAACAACAGCTTTCCTTCCCATTCCCTATTAAATAGCATTAGTTCAAATACATTAATTGATGCTTCTGATAAAACATTTCCAGCAGACTGGATTGCTTTTTGGCAATTTGCATATTCAGTAGCAAGTGCAACAGGTATAAGTTTTAAGATTTCAGTAGAGTGTCATATTCACCTAGCCCAATTTCCTGCATAACAAAGTCCACATTAATTTCTGCAACTGGATCATCTGTAAGGTTGATTGCAGGATTTCATGAACTAGGTTGATCCAATAAATAGACTAACAGTATCAGTGAATAAACGTAGCATACACTTTAGCATGTAATAATATCTGTGGACAAATTCACTTCAATTGAGCACGTAATCTGGTTTCTAGCAATACAACAAAGCCCAGACTACTATTTCTAACTGTTCGCTAGGATAGACAGGCTGAGATGGCAAAAGACATGAAAGTAACCTAAACTACTAAACCAAAAATATGTAGACATTGTCCTAAAAAGACATGTGGTCTTAATCAAAACATTTAAAGTATTAGAGTAAGTAACTCCAATGGTTATGTCACATTATATTTCTGACTGCAAATTCCAAATGCGGATGTTGAACCCATTTGTCTGAAAGATTAAAGAGTCCTTCAATAGCACTGCACACCACTGTGGGTACACAATATTCAATAGTTATTCAGTCTTTCCTTTTGATAGCCAAAAGTTCAAAATCCTTTAGTCTAGAATTTTTTCTAAGTCTCCTCAATTTTTCTGTATAATTTTAAAATTATTAACACCACCATTTGACACTTCTTACTATCTCACCAATATCAGACAGGTGTGATATTATCATTTCTCTAATTTCATTGGTATTTCTAATTCACTGACATAAGCAATTTGCAAAAATATATCAAAATAAAATGCTATTTATAATCCTGTAACAAGCACATATATTCTTCTTTCCTGTATAGAAACACTGAGAATCATTTTTTACAACTCTTATACCACTGGACAGTACAGATAGAATTACTATAAAAAGAGTGTGGTGTTAAAATATACATTCTATAAATGAACCATGGCAATAATCTTCTCAACAGGACACTCATACATGGGCTGCACCGAGTTCAGTAAAGTGATATATGTGAAAACATACTTAACTTATTCCTTTATTCATTTACCTGCCACAGATTCTAAACAACAGACAGCTTTGTTTGCATGCACCTTCTTGTCCTGGTTTGAGGTAAAACAGGACCAATTTTGTTCAATAACTTTGCTTCTTAGCTGGGCCTCTTCTAACTACTGAAATTAACAGCATATTGTGCAGACACTCTTCGCTCTCAGACTGATAAGACCTATGTTTATAGCTGATGCCCAGGCATGGCATGAAGAGAGGCTCTTGCTTATACTTATTGCTATAACACGCAAGGCCAGCTAACTTGTTACTTGCCCCGTTGGAGCGTCAGAAGCAGAAGAGCACAGAGAGGTCCCCCCTGCGGGGAGGAGCGGACAGGACAGGTGACCCAAAACTGACCAACAGTGTATTCCACCCCATCTGCCTCATGCTCAGTATAAAAGCTGAGGGATCAAAGGGTCAGCCCTCTTTCTTCAATGGCCGGTGTCCGAGGAGGACTCTGTCTGTTTGTCTGCCTTTGATCCTGATCCTGAATACAGATCCAGAATCCAGTTCCCATCCGACACTGAGTCCAGTCTGGGACTTCCCCAGTGCCAGACGGTGACATGACTGTCATCCTGGGAGCTTGATACAATTTAGTATGTATTTCATTATTTCCTTTTTATTTTATTATTAATATTTCATTAAAGTAGTTTCATTCGTTCTAAACTCGTAAGTCTCTTTCCCTCTCCTCTGCCTCTGTCTTTGAAAAGAGGTAGGGGGATAGTATCTGTTGGTCGCCCATTGGCCAGTTCAGCCCAAACCACGACACTTCTCTTCTACCCAAAGTCCCTCTTTCATCTTTTAGGTATTGGTACCTCATTTCTGGTGATTTTGCTTCTACCAATAGTAGAGAAAAACACAGCTTTCCAAGACGAAAGTTAGGCAGGGTCAGTTAATTCACTCACACCAAAAATACACAAAAATGAAGATGAAGAATTTAGAATAATCTCTGTCAGCAATCCAGAATTCTACATGCTTTGTTGGGTTATTAAGAAAGCCACCATTGTGTAATCACCTAGATCTCAAAGACTGAAGTAATGGTAATACCTTGTATTATTATAAATGCTGTCATTCACCAAAAATCTCTGATGAAATTACTATGGTGTGCTTACTCTTTCTAAATAGGCAAAACCTACCATTTTACATTAATATGGAAGGAACTCTTATACTATAGTACAGTAGTAATTAGAGAATTAATACTTATCGGAATGTATATATATGTATACGTAAGTATGTATTCATATTTATTGAATATGTGCAGAAATCTGAAATATCAATTTTGCAGGTTAATGGGAGTTTGGAGGTACTTACATAGCTAGATAATTATAGCCAAACTATGGATGAAAGTTTTTTAGTTTTCCACAATATGGCTATGTTTGGGGGATTTAAGAAGCAAGTAAAGTATTTATTGAGGAATGAGACAAAACTAATTTTGGAATTTAATTTTCTGCACTAGTAAAAAAAAAATCTTTCATCACCTCCCTGAAATTTGTCTTGTTTTCATTTTCTTCATCTCCCTTACATAAACACTAACATTTTTAAATGTTGAAGAGCTAAAAGATTCAGTAGCTTTGTAATTTAGGTAGAAAGTTTAGACTCCATTATCTTAGCCTACAACCTTTCCATCTACACCTCAGATATGTTTTATCTGGTAAACAAAGGTAATGTTATCACGCATCTCGTACTTTAAGTACCAGTGAGCATTAAAAAGGTTTAGCAACCTCTCCAATACATTAGCACTTCACATATCGTTAATTAAAAGTACAAATCAGCTTTAGGGGATTAAATAGCATGTAGCTGACATGAAACAAAAGCTTTAGACCTTTAAAATGAGATTAATTCACTGCTTAAGGAGGCTAAACAAAAGCATTTGAAGTCCCTATGGTTTAGATTAAGCAGAAAATATTTTTCATTTGCTAACATTACATAGTGACTTTCTGTTCGAAAAAAAAATTACCTTATTCTCTTTTCATAAGGCTTAATGAATGGAGATCCTCTCATAGTCTGAGTTTTGACAATGTGGTCATCCAATAACATCTGAATATCGTCTACAGATGACAAAATATAGGTTCCTGTTTCTCTATAGGCAAGAAGAGTGAACTCCATTTGATCCCATTCAGAAATCATTTTTGTTAAAGCTTTCTCAAGTGAATGTTCTTTGCTGGCTGTTTCACCGATGGCCTCAAACTTTTCTAGGAATGGTTCAAGATGCAAGTTAATATATGACAAGACATTTGAGTCTTCAGAAGGAAACAGCGGTAAACCAGCAATTTTTGACATCTCTTCCCAGTGCCTTTCTTGCAAACCAGGATTGCAAATCACCTGGATTAGAGGAATGTGGCATTTGAATTCCTCTACTTTTGATTTGACCTGTCTTGTTATTGCTAATGCATTTGGAGAATTGTGGAATGCTTTTTCTAGTTTATATAGTCCATGCCAGTAGTTTCCTACATCTACCTCTACTTTGTCTGGATTCACTTCTGTAAATGATCCCTCTGTCCAGTCTTTGAGTTTTCTATTGAATTCAACAGCCATATCATAGAGATGAAGATACGGAGTAAGAGTATTCCGGATGGTTTTATGCTGAGGGTACTGAGACACTGGCCATCCAAAGGACTCTTCCTCTGAATTAAACTGATCAATCTGTGGAGACATAAGCGAGGTCTGAAATACAAAGCTGTCCATGATACCAGGTCCTTGCCACAGGGATTAGGGAGGTTTTTCTCGTGTCTTCAACAAGCTTCAAATTAAGTTTTGAGTTACCAAACCAGCCTATTATATAACTGCTGCCACTGACGGCAGTTAAAGCAATCTCTAACAGTAACAGCTCAGCATTCATGCTAGTGAACAGAAGAATATAGTTAGAGGTTTAAAATGGTACCTGGGCATTCCTCTATAACTTGCATTACCATGGAGGCTTTAACAGACGGGACATAATACTGAGCATCAGGAATTGCACTTCCAAGAACATAAAAGTATAATTTCTGTGCAAACCTACATAAACTTAATCCACTCTTTCACTATGCAAAATGCTGACATATTAACTCAAGACCACATAGCAACAAATTATTGTGCTCATTAAATTTGTGGTTTAAGTCGCAAATCATGTAAAAACATTTCACAGCTGAATTAAGAATCATTTTGCCACATCTCAGTAACTGCATTACTGAGCAAACTGTTGATTCTGAAAACACAAAGATTATCAATTTATACTATTGAACTAGTTTAGACTATAATCTGTACCTTATCAGAAGCAAGATCCAATTTTGTCTTTAACGTTTGAGCTTTCTTCAAATACCTGTTGACTTCCTCGATATCTCCTAATGTGCTGAATTCTTCAACCTGCTTAGAGTAGCTTTTTAGTTCCTCAACAAATTGTTCACAGCGTATCTAATTAAACATCAAGCAAACATATACTCATTTTAAAAAATCACAATAAATTTCTGTAAAAAGAAGCAATAACTACTCTGATTTGCTACAGTAACACACTTTATACTTGCAGAAAATCCAAGGCATCCAACATATTTGCACGAGTATCTACTCCACCCAAATTACAGAATTTGCCCTGAATCCTACTGTTACCTGCAGTGACTTATTGGGCTAACTGACAGATGTGACTTAGGGTTCTATGTCATAGGATATAATGGGACATAAAAATTTCTGCTTTCTGTGATGGACATAGTCTGCAGGCTCATAATAGAAAGCCAAAATCAAATGCCTAGTATATCTCAAATTAAAATAGAATAATAGGAATAATCACATGGCAGACAAAACTAAAATATGCTATTCAAAATTAGTAGCTGAAGGATTTTTAAAATATTGTCATTACAAACCTTAAGACCATCTTGAAATTGATCTGTTTTTTCTTTAATTATCTTTCTGTGCTCTTCAAAGATATCTGGCATTCGTGCATACCACTGAAAAACATTACTGTTCAGTCGAATGTCTGCTGGTGAAAAGCTGACACATTCTATCAGGAATGCAACACGATTTACAGCATCTGCTAATTTCTGCTCCAATTCAAGCATGTCACGTGTTTCCACTTTCTGCATACAGGTCTGGGGAACAGAAATTAAAAGGGAAGAAATTTTTTATATAATTTAATGCCAAAATAATGCCTGAAGTAGTTAATACTTAACTTTAAAAGCTTTTTTTTTTTACAAGCAAAATTAAATAGAATTAGAAATACATGAGCTGAAAAGGTGTTTATTTGGAACAGTATGGTATTAGCCAGTTTTACAGCATGTAACTTGTTAATACAACTGCCCTCCTAGCTATTTTATTGAACAAAACTCAAAAGAATGGGTGAAGCTGTATGCACAAAGGTTTGGACTAATAGAAGCCAATCCAGACAGCCTGTTTTAAGTGTTGCAGTTTTGGGAAAGAAAGCGTGGTGCTACCAAGGAAAAATTAGTAGAATAACTACAAGAGAAAAGAAGGACACACTTCAGAAAGGGAGGCACTGGATGGCCCAGTGTAAGATTAGGTCTTCCCTAGCCGTAAAAATATAAGGAATACAGACAGCCACTGTACTGCTCATTGTGATAAAAATAAACTATTCTTTCAGATCTCAAGAGTTGGCAGCAAACTGTGTTGATACATGTAGCATTCTGTATGGTACTCTTAACAGAACAGTAACACAGCCCAGTTTAAACAATAATCCATAACAAAGCACTCTAGAAGTCTCTTAAAAGGAAAAAAGCTGTATTAGTAAAAATGTTGGCCAATTGAACAGATCAATAGTATACCAGTATATATAAATATTATTTGATATCCATCAATTGAAAATATAGAAAAATTTAATATGATGACACAACATGATATCACTGGAAACATTTTTAAGTAGAGATAAATTGTCCAGTAAATCTACACTTCCACTCTTCCAACAGCAGTTTCTATGCTTCAGAATAGACTCATTGCTATGGATCTACAGAACATTTGGCTATTAAGAGAATACCTCAAAGACAGCAATGAGATGGAAGAACTATTAGAAGGGGCTTGATGCTGGTACAATATTACATACTACACATGATTACGTGCAATTTGCTTATTCTCCAACACAAAATTATAGCATAACATGTACGCATTTTAAAGGCACCATATTCTCAGACAGCACAAAGTTCAACTTCTAAACATTTTACTTTTTACTTGAAAAAATTACTACAGTTATATCCTATGTTAAACTTCACTGTAGCAAAAGTTCAAATCACTCAGACATCCAATTTTAAGCAAACACCTGTATTTCACACATTTAATATTGGGCACACACATCAGAACTCTGCTGAACAGCAAGAGACTAAGACACATTACACTTCAAGTGTGAATACAAGTGCTTCGCTGAGCCTGAGTGCATCAAAGAAACAGCAGGGTTTTGATTACAGAAGTGGTATTTGTAAGTGAGGAGACAGGATTTTACAGTTACCAAACTGCAAACCCTACATCTTCTAAATTTCAAATGATCATTCAACAAAGGATATAAAGGCAAAATCACTTCATGCAACTTGCCAATGAGTACTTTTTAAAGTTTTCTTGTGAAGAATTAAATACATATTAAAATTCTCTACATCTCAGGTTTCAGCTCTTTGATTAGTTTAGGATATTGGCAATGGATATTGAGTCTTCCACATCTAATTCAACTGCTTGAATTTCATTTAGGAGAATCAAGAGATATTCAGTGTTTGACTACGCTATCTGTTTAGAAGCCTGAATAACATGCAGTCTAAACTTAATTCTACTGGCATGTTGCCCACAATACAGAAATTATCTGCTTAGACTAGCTAGATAGGGATAGAAATAAAAACATGCACTTATTCCAAGCCATTACAAATAAACGCTTTGCTTCATGAAAATCAGTGACAAAACTTCCAGGTGATACTTATATTACCAACAGGCTCAATCAGCATTCCAGCCAGCCACATGCTTGCTAGCATGCTCCCCTACAGCAGTGGTCTCCAAACTTTCTAGATCACACATCCTTACCACTAAGAAATTTTTGAGAATGCATCCCCAATATATGTATATTTATAGATTATACACACATACTACTGTACTACCATCTTATTTACACAACAAAACATGCACAAAACCCATAAAATAAAAAATTATTAAGTGAAGATGAAATAATATTTTAAGGAATTTTTATTCATTAATTTTACAGAAATATTTTTGCTCTCACTAATATTATTAACATTTTTAGTGAGAGCAATGTGATTGAATATGCTTCATTAATCTTGATTTAATGCATTGAGATTCAGAGATTCAAAGGTCTGATTCTAAGTTCAGTTTATTTCAATACCTTTTTTTAATGGCCATCACAGCCTAAAAAAACCCCTCAAAGATACACAGACCCAAAAATAATTGCATCATTGGCTGCACTTAATAATAAATCATGATCCTATCCACTAATCATGCAAAGGTTTTTGTTGAAATTCATCTAGTAAATTTCCATCTTCCCTGATGTCACTCAGTTATTCTTGCAAACTAACTGGAAGGTCTTGCATTTTTGCATTTTTAACAAATGCATTCAAAACCCACTGAAATAAGAGAGTTTTTTGGGGGGCGACATGACATATTTTTCAGCAACAAAATCATACAACAATGGAAACATTTCCAAACACCCATTTTCAAAATGCTGCCTCCATAGTGTGATTTTCTTTTGAAAAGCAGTTATTTTCTCACTCATTCTTAAAGATGTCACCTTTACCTTGAAGGACAGATTAAGTGTCAATATTTTACCAAGGTAGCATACTAGTGACAGCCATTTGTCATCACAGAAAAGGTCATCAAAATTTAGAATACTTGTCTTTTTGTAAAAGAAAAATGCATATATCATCTTTAAGTTTGAGAACTCTTTTTAAAACAATTTGCCGCAAGGTAACCAGCAAGCCTCTGTGTGTTACAAAAAATTTTCATGGTCACACCCTGTCTCAATATAAACTATTGTGAAGATTCTACTATATAAAGATCTTGGTTTATAACATTTATCATATTGATGATATCCTGTAGAACTTTGTGCACTTCTGGCTCCAACATCTTTGCTGCCATAGTATGCTTACGAATGCTGCAACGAATGAATTTCACGTATGCTGCTATCTCTGTAACCTTACCCCGGAATCCTTTTTTTATGCTAGTCAAAGAAGCCACTCCATCAGTGGTTGTGCTTGAACACTTTCTCCATAAAGCATTGTTTTTATTAAAGAAGACATTTACTGTTGAGAATATATTTTCTCCAATACATCTTTCCTTTAGTGGCTCAGAAAAACGTAGTTCATCATGTATTTCATTATTAAAACAGAATCCAGCAAATACCATTAACTGAGATATGTTAAACATCTTTACTTTCATCCAGCTCTATAGTAAATCTCCCACGCTGCATAACTTGTTCTAATACTTGTTTCTACAAATCTTCAGCAATGTTTTCCATGTGCCTTCCAACAGTATTTGCTGACAAAGAAATGCATTTCAGTTTATCATCATATTGTTTTTCATGTATTATTTCAGCCATTTTTACCATAGGAGGAAGAACTAGTGTTTACCAATTGGTCTGTGGCTTTTTCTCTTTCACTGTTAAATAAGAGGAGGCTTCTGGGTCTTCTAAGCATGGATCGTTGCATTTTGTAGAGACTGAGTATCACATGACTTGAAACTTTACTGAAAAAACTGTAGAGGTTTCTCTTCATGATCTGGATGCTTAGTTTCTATGTGTCTTGCTAAGTGTGATGTTTTCATACTATTATTAACTAACATCTCAAGGCACAACAGTCATTTCAGGCAAGGTTCATCATTAATGATAATGGATGTAAATTCATATTTTGAATGCTCTTCCTGATAATTTTGAAATTTTTGGGCCAACTTGTCAAATCTGATTAGACCATCATTATTTTTACCTTTTAAAGTGGATGATGAAGAGCTTGTACTATGAGCAGAAGTGTCAGCTCTGCCATTTGCTTGATGACCACTTGTGCTCGCATTATTGGTGTTATCTTGAATTTGCAGTTTCTTTGAGGGAATCTTTTTAAGCCCATTTTGTAAGGGTTAGGTTAGTTAAAACTAGATAACATAATATGTAAATATGGGTCCACAAACTGCAATACATAGTAACGTGCTGAAAGCAAGCAAACAAGTGAGGGTGCCACTGTGAATCCCTCCGCATTGTGGAACACCCACTCTTTCCTCAGGACACCTCACGTATGTACGTGATGCAGGACCCTCTGACATAAAGACTGAGTGAGGGCACCAGGGTCAAAATGTATATTAAATATTGGCAAAGCTTAATTTCTTTCTCACTTTCTTTAGATAAAAATAAACACCGTTTCCTTCGCATACTACAATGAATCATCTTGTGCATCCCCCAGGCCACACACCCCCATTTCGAGACAGCTGCTGCACAGGGTTTTGGTCCATGCCAACCGGCATTCTCACCAATAATGCTACTGGTACAGGGCAAGTGACGGAAGAGACAAAGGACTGTTCCAAACAGACAGTCTGGTTGCACCCATGATGTTTTGGTGGGGAAAAGAGTTGAGCTGTATGTATGAGAGCCAGGCTATGACGTTTAGCCTCACGGTGAAAGACCTGTCCTTTTCTATTTTGTAATACAGATACAGCACCAGTGACAAGGCCAGAATCGTACCTGTAAAGGGGGAAACGAAGAGGGCTATGAAGATGATTAGGGGATTAGAACATCTCTCATATGAGGAAAGGCTTAGAGACTTGGGTCTCTTTAGTCTAGAGAAAAGAAGATTGAGGGGGGATCTTATTAATGCTTATAGATACTTAAAGGGAGGATGCCAGGGGGATGGGAGCAGTCTTTTTTCAGTGGTGCCCAGTGATAGGACGAGGGGTAATGGGCACAAGCTTGAACATAGGAAGTTCCATCTTAACATGAGGAGGAACTTCTTTACCTTGAGGGTAGTGGAGCACTGGAACAGGCTGCCCAGAGAGGTTGTGGAGTCTCCCACTCTGGAGACATTCAAAACCCACCTGGACGCTGTCCTGTGCAACCTGTTGTAGGTGACCCTGCTCTGGCGGGGGGGTTGGACTAGATGATCTCCAGAGGTCCCTTCCAACCCTGACTATTCTGTGATTCTGTGATTCTGTAACTTGCATATGCTACTACTTAAGAGCAGAGCATTTGTATTGGTAGCTACTTCTTGCTTGGACTCATAAAAAAGAAGAGAGTACCTTAAGTTCCATTAGTTCCTGTGTATTAGACGGTGTAGTAAGGGCTTTTTCTGATATTCTCTCAAACTCATCACATAGTCTGAAAAATACATCAAATAATGAGTTTGGCATGCATGTTTTGTTTTTATCATCATTGGACAAATCACATACATTTATAACAGCAAAAATGAGATCAACACATCTTTTAAGGATTAAAAAAAATTCAACAGGGGAAGCAAAATTAAGTACATTTCAATACACATTTTCAGTTTCAGAGTTACCTCACATTTATGTCTTGATGATCTTTGAACATTTTGGAAGTAACTTTTTCACAAATATTATCTGCTCTCTTTACCAAAGCGCTTATTAATTCATCACAATGCAATTCAAACATTCCTAGACGAAGATACTGCAATACAAATACAACAATTGTCAGAACATTGAATAGCTTTTACCTATTTTTTCCCACTGTCTTAAGCAGAATGTCAGGGATCTCACCTAGGAATGTAGTTAAATCATAAAACGCTTTTAAAACTCTCTAGTGAAGAAGGGAAAGAAAAAGCTATAGTTGCGAATAACTGTTCATTTGTATATGCATATTGAACTTTGTACAAATCTTACTTCTATCGCTTTTTACCTTGACAAATAATCTACTTCCTGAAAAATGAAGGGCATCTACTCTCTGTAGCAGTGAATGTTGTCTGGTGAAATTATAGAGTTTGAGATGCATCTAAAAATGCAGTAATCTTGCTTTACTGTTAGAGACACATGACATTCCTTATGATTAAAAAGGGACTCTGCCTCCCAGGGAGTCTCTGAATCCAACGCTTTCTTTGACTAGCAGGCAAGTGAGCTTGACTTTCACATACATAAGATCTCATGACAGGCCTTTAAGTCCTAGTTTCTCCAGAACTTAGGTTTGCACTGAATACTAGGAGAAAAAAATTTAAGGAAAACCAATTTAGCCTTCTGAGTTCTTTTTCAGAATGGACAGACAAAGGATTCTCACCACAGANAAAAAAAAAAAAAAAAAAAGTGTTCATGTTAAGGATCCTCTCTCTGCCTTAGATTCTTGGAAGCAATTTGGAGATGGCTGGACCCACATTCTCTTACACCTTCGCATGTAAGAAGAGCATACTCTGTATGCCTTTGGAAGTCCCAATACAATTTCTAGCAGAAATAACTAAGTCTCATTTAAGTACGGCAAATACACCCCAGAAATGCTAACCTTGAAAAACTCTTTATCTGAAAAAAATAATTTTATTTCACTTTAATGATCTCACAGCTAATTATCATCACCTTTGACTTACAACATTCTTAGTACAAAATCAACATGAAAATGGTATTTACATCTCTTCAGGAATATTATTATAATTTACCTTCCTAGAAGTGCATTTTATTTCCTTAGCAAGATTTTGGTACTTTATAATTTCTATTTTCATTTCTTCAAAGGTATGTTCCTCTGTCAGGAATTGATCAATATCTTGTTCAGCTTGTTTGTTTATGAGGAAGCTGTACTTATCATACAGCTTGAGATGTTCCACAGGTGCAGCACTTTCTTTGATAATTTCTTCTCTGATCCTTTTCTTATGCTCATCCAAGATCTCATCTAGGATAACAGGCTTCAAGACAGTTGATGAGGACTCGCTTTTTGGCTTTGAAAAGAAAAACACCACACAAAAAACACATTTTCAAATTACAGTTATGTCTGTAGTTCAATTATGTCATGGAAGATAAACAGGATAGAAAAATGTTACTTTAAAATCTTTCTAATTAAAGTCTGATTACAAACCTAATTTTGTATATACAGCTATTTACACTCTACTCCCAAATTTTTTTGAATCCTAGCTTATGGATGTTTGCCCCCAACAGGTAAGAAATCAGAGCTGCTTCATTCAGAAACTCAGAAGTCCACATACTCATCCACCAAAACCAATCCTATCAACAATTTTATATTTAATATACATGGATTTTATTTTTCCTGAACCACAGCCACAACTTCTTTGCTATCAATTGATGAATCTATAACATTAGAAATATGGAAAGCACTTTCCTGCAACTCCTCAGAAGATCTAAAGCCTTGGTCTTGTGCATTTAGATATGCTTAAGATGCTTCTTTTAATTTGTCTTTTCACAGGATATTGATTAGTGCTTTTATAAAGCATAGCAAACTACTCAGGTTTCTGCTTGGTGACGTGTCCAAGCATATTAACAAAAAAGTTGAGGGCTGGTATCTTTATTTAAAATTCAAGTTGGTGGTAAACAGAAAGGGCAACAGAATGTCCAAATTATATTCCTTCAGGAAAAAAGAAATGTTCACCTTCCCCAGCTCCCTGGAAAATGATCAAGAGGCACCACAGGGCATTACTTCCACTCTCTCTCTATTAAAAATTAAGACTGCTACACTGAACAGTAACATGCGATTCTAAACCAAGTAGATACTTTTTAAATTTTATTACTTCACAAAATGTTTTTTACTTAACCTGGACTGTTTCCTGTTTGACCTAACATTTTAATCTGATTGAATGCATAAAACAACTAAAATATAAACCGCTTAAAAATTATGGCTTAGATTTTTTTTAAAGGATAGTCTACTCAAAAGATTCTATATTAAAAAAGACAGTACCCTTTCAAGTATCAAAGTAGACCATATTTTCCAGGGTATTGCAGAAATGTGTTTAAAATTTAAATGCATCAATTTTGTTTGTAGCATATTTGTAGTAGCTGTTGCATAAAATAACTCACAGAGGAAACTAGTCTATTCTTGACTTTTTATTTGCTTAGAGAACAGTGATCAGACCTTTTATTAATACAATTTAATTATTTCAAAGCGTTTCATATATCCTGAAAGAGTATTATATTATGATGTGAGTTCTGACAAAAGGGCTATTCATTAAAATACCTAGGAACTAAATGTAGCAACAATATGATAAAACAAAACCCATGAGGATTATAATTTCTTACCCACTCCAAAAATAATTTGGTCTCAACTCTTGGTATATCACTGACAGCTTGAATCATAACAGTATAAACATTCAATAATATATCCTCGTAGTCATTAAAATCAGGTTCAAATTTAACACCATCATTCTCAAGGATTAGCCTCAGAATAAAACCTGGGTGTTTGTAGGCCTGGACTGATTTCTAACACACACACACAAAAAAAAGAAAGTAAAATATTAGTTAGCCTAACTCATGCATGAAAAGTCAAAGGATCATTAAGAATTACTCCAGCATATGCGTTTCAAATTGTCAGGACTTTAATTGCAAATGACATGCCATAATCCTAGCAAAAATACTTGTGGAAGTAGGAAGTATGTCTCTGATAAATACAGGCACAAGATGCATCCTCCATACACCAGGCAACAACTTTTATAAAGTTGTTTGCATAGGCTGAGGCAGAGTAGCTTTACAGTAGTAGCCCCCACAAGTGTAGCAATACATGAATTACTATGTGTACAGCAGTACATGTATTCATCATCTGGAGCAGTCACTATGAATCTACTAACCCTTAAGAAAAAAAAAAAGTATTACATCCGATTTTATTTGGTAAACAAGAATCTGATGTATAAAAACTAATTTGAATACTATGAGGGTTATATTTGCAGTATGGATTCCCATGTATTCCAGTATGAAAAATTGTATATGCTTTTCTCCTTGGTGGTATAACTTGATTTTTCATAATATCTTTAATCTGGATCAGACATCTCTTAACTTTGCCACGTCTGCTAACATATTCTAACTGCACTAAAATTTAATTAGGAAACATAAGGAAGCATTTTATTACTACCAGGTAGCATAGGACCACCATTAGGAAGGATAAGATTAGAAAATATGTACCTATTACTAATAATAACAAAAAATAGTACTGTAGACATCAAAGGTCACTTGACTCAGAAGTATACAAAGCAATTACAGGCAAGTAGGAATGAAAAATATATACTCTGCTTCCACAACACAATTCATTACTTCCTTACATTCTCTGCATGTCTTTTCATCAATATTACCTGGAGCCAGATTTCTGTGGATATCTGATGGCAAGGCTGACAAAAAGCTGAACAAAGATCCAGTTGCACTCCAAGACATCAAATATCATCAAGAAATATTTACCTCTACAATAGATGTTATGTGAGTGCCAAAGAAAAACTCCTTCTTTCTTACTTTTTTTCCCCAAAGAACTATTCTGTCAAAGCATGTAGTAGACACCTGCTAATGGCAGAGAGAAGATAAGACTCCCCACAGATGGGTATTACGGTGAGAGCACTAGTGCAAGATGCAAATGGCCTTTATATTAATGAATTTCCACTGTATGTCTAACTGACTGCAGTGTGTTCTTGAGGATATCAGATTTAAAATGTGTTGATATTTCCCTTCTCACATGATAAAAAAAAAAGTCATTTTAAATCTACTTACTAAATAATGCATTCCTAAAATACTATTCCTTTTTCTCCTGCCACCTGACTTCATAGTTTTCTTCCTTTTTTTTTTTTTTTAAAAGAAGCAAAATAAGCAGGAAACAAATTGTATGTACATGGAAAAACAATGCTAGTAGTGGGTGTGTGAAAGACTACTTACTGCAGGTTGAACAATTAAATCTGTAAAGTCTTGAATTGAATGTAAAAGTAAATGTTGCAGTTGATGAGTCATTAAAGTGGCAGCACAACCGAAGAAAGACTCTAATTTAGTGATGCTGGCGTTGCTGGGTACTTGTTTTCGTTTATTACCTTGGTAAAAGATTTTCTGCACCTCTGGAAACCACCTTAAAAGAATACAATATTTTTATATTTTTCAAGTGATTAGCATTAATACACCTCTGGTTTTAAGTTAATTGCTATAAATGCTTATATTAAACGCAGTCAAAAGATGCTGCAATATACTTGGGAAAATATAGTTTAACTTAAGTAGGTTATATGGTAGTGTTGTCTTTAAATTCTAAGGAATCGTGTCTCTGAAAATGTTATCTATTATTATGGAAGCATGTTTAAAATATAAGATATTATTATAAACAGATATGCTATCTTGCTCCGGTCTCCTATTTCTCAGGCCAGAAAGGCTTCACAGGCAGAACACTTAAGTCCCAGAGGTTGTACGGTTTGTTATGCATCCTTGTAACCTCAGTAGATATTAAGACACAAAAGCAATCCAAAGGGAATTCTGCCCAGTTGCCCTTAACCAAATTGAAATTAGCTCTGGCATTACTGGGGGATAGAAAGGCAGAAAGCACAGAAATGTGCAGAAAGGTATCTTCAGGGTCAGGAAGAAATACATCCAAAAATGGTAAAGGCGATACATAACAGAATCATAGACAAGTACAGAGATAAAACCTTCAAGGTTAACAGAATGAAAAAACAAGTATTTGAGACTATAGTAGTCTCAACAGTTGTATTATTCAATTAAAACCTGAAATAATAAAAATGCAGTAACACATAACTGCAGGAATCAAGCACTATTGGTTACGGAAAGACCAGATGCATGCAAACAATACAGTTTGGCCGCAAATACCTAAAAAAGACCTAGCAATTTTGATGCTTTATCTGAAAACTTAACTGCAGCATACTGAGTGCACTGCCAAGAAAATTGCCTTTCTTCTTTTAAAATATCTCAGACTGTAAATATAAACATTATGATATCCAAATATTTTACTTTTGAAAATCTTGATCATAATCTCTAAAGTCAATGGATCTCATTAATACAACATTTTTCAGATAACTCTGCTCTCAGAAACAGCTTCCAAACAGAGAATATACAAACTGAAATTCCAAAATCATCAATAGATGTTCTACAGAAATACTGATACTGAGGCGATACTACGGTAATATTCCTATAAATGAGACACTTCCTTTGTGTGAAGTAGGGGTGAGGCAAGTCTTATTATATAATAAAATTTATATCACAGTTTATATTCTAAAATGTCATAACTTGACAGTAGCAACATTGTATTTTCTCATTTATCCAGCACAAATGACACCACAAAATAAAAGCTGTCAAAACAGACCAGAACACATATATTGTTAATGTCCCTCTAAGAAGTGAGCAAAATATGTCACACCAAAATGCAGAATAAGAAAACTGCACAAATCATGATAACATGCTCAATATTTACACAGCAGTTTTCGTTCATAGGCCTCAAAGCATTTCACAATACTGCATCTCTTTCTTTTGAATGTATTATTGAAATGCGTAGTTCCTTCTCTGTCCAGAAACTTCAGAGTTTCAAAAACAGCTGAAGAAAAAGTAAAAGATTTCCCTCTAACTTAAAAAATATGGATACACTGGTTCATACTTCTTAGATAAAATCACTTTGGATTTTCCAATTTCTTTTATGACTTTATTCTGGAAAAATGAGAGTTCCTCAGCTTCTTCTTTATTGTGAAATATTTCTGTATCAAGAAGGCGTAAATTTCTGAAACAGAATATAACATGAATATTTTAGGAGCATATTCACTGTATCTTGGTTTTTATTCATTTGTTTCCACCAAACTTTTTTCATATTTCACATTTCAAACATAAACGGTTTTTTAACATATTTTAAACACTTCAAAATAATGTTATTTTCAGAAATTAGCTTCTGTTGTTTCAGAACAACCAAATATAAACACTGCAGTACTGTCTGTATGGATGGTCTTAAATTGAAGTAGTAATTACTACACTTGAGCATATTAATAACTATTTTCAGAATCAGAGTTTGTGTCTATGTTACTCATTAGATATAGGATCAAACATTAAAAATTCTAAATGCGTTAAATAGCATTCCTTTCTAGGACTGGATGGATTTTTGCAAATATTATAAAATAATCTAGAAATAAATAAACAAACATCTAAATCCAGCTTCAAAATAATTTTCAGTTTTTATATTTTTAAAGACTTTGTCTGAATTTTGTCTCCTACTTTGCAGACACAACAAAAACTGAAAAATAAAAAAAAACACCTCTCCCTGCAACTTCTTACAGCACCTGACCTGGACAGGTCAGTTCATTGTCTTTTGTATCACCAGTCAAGAAATAAGTAAGCAGTTTGGTCTACTCTGGGAAGCAGAAAATAGCAGCTCATCTAATGCCTTTCCCCCATGCTAATCAGATAAGAGGAAAAAACACAAGTGCCCTGCTAGGGCACTACTTCCACTTTCTCTTCTGGGGAGACATACTATTTTGAAAGACTTAAAAAAAAAAAGTGTCAAATTTACATAGAGATTAGGGGACTACACTAAAAGCAAGAAAGACTATTGAAAAAAATGGAACTCATATCCAAAATTAAATTATTTTTCAAACACTTCAGAAGCAAGAAGCTTGTCAGAGTCTGTAAGATAACAAAGAGAAAACTTAAAAAAAAAAAAAAAAAGCCCTTAGAGAAGATAGGATCCTAGCAGCTCCATTCTGGAGCCTTTCTATACAAGGAACATGGCATCTCAAATTGAAGTGTCAGTGGAACAGGCTGTAGAAAAGAACAAACCAAAAAAGAAAATTACAAATTGCCAGGTCCAGAAGGCATTTCACCCAAGCTCTAAAGAAAATCAAGTACAAAACAGCTAAACTATTCAACTTGCATGTGTAGCTTCTTGCTTAAAACTGCCTAGATACCAAAGGAAATGGAGATGGCAAAGCATTCCATGGGATTTCTGAGAAGTACAGACAAGAAACCTTGACCTCTATAGAGGAAGAGCTGGCAGAAACACTTCAAAGCATAAAGTTAGAGGGAAAACAGACAAATATATTTAGGATAATGGCTTTGAACAAAGCCATCATATCCATGATCAGTGTTCAGATGTATATACTGTAGCAGTCCCATATTCAATGGGGTGACTTGGAAATCTTAAGATGTCATCACCCATTATTTCCCTATATAGATTCTGAAATCATCAAGTAGCTGACCTAAGAGATATAGAAAACACTTACTTAAATGAGGTCTCCCATAACTTCAGAACAGCAAGCATTGAAGGATTTATTGCATGCAAATTTTCTTTCAGATAACTGCATGCTGACAAAAAAGACTTGTTCCAAGGTTTTGGCACTACTTCTATTCTAAAAACAAAAACAAAAACCAAATAAACAAAGAAACCCCAGCAAACCACAAAACCAACACGAAACAGTAGGATGAACACAGCTTTGCTAAGAAACAAAATATTTATACATTTATTTTAAGATAATTGTTTGCATCCCAGAAAGCACAGAATTCAGGTGATAAATCTAGCTTTCTGCTCATTATTCTGGTATAAAAAAAATCTTCAAATATTGACCACTGTAAAAAAAAAAAAGAAATAATATAAGAGAGATATTGCTGAAATCCTAAGAGATCTGAAACCTATTCATGGTCCCTTATGTTGTATGCATGTAATAAAATCATTATACATATATAATGTATTTAATCAATTAATGTGCATTTTTCTACAATATGTAGTATCTCTGTTTATCCTCATCACATCAAATCTATAAAAATTCGTAAGTTTAGAGACTTTTCATAAACTCAGTAGGTCTGCTTTCAAATTTTTAAAAACATTAAGCTATTTTGGTGGGGGTTTTTATATACTCATATATTCCTATATACTTTTAACTTTAAAAATTGTAACTTTCTACAGGCAGTCTGATTTCACTATTACAATATTAAGCATTGCAACTTAAGAACCATACACTGCAACCTTTATATTGCAAGGTGTCTTGCTTTCAGCTGGGATGAAGTCAACTTTCTTGCTAGCAGCTGGTACAGTGCTATGCTTTGGATTTGGGATGTTGATAGCATGTTGATAGCACACTGGTGCTTTTGATTGCTAAGCAATCAAGGCCTTTTTTGCTCCTCATACCCCCCTGCCAGTGAGTAGGCTGGGAGGGTACAAGAAGTTGGAAGGGGATACAGCCAGGACATCTGACTCCAACTGACCAAAGGGCTATTTCCATACCATGTGACATCATGCTTAGTATATAAAGCTGGGGGAAGAAGAAGGAAGGGGGGGACGTTGGGAGTTATAGCATTTGACTTCCCAAGTAACCATTACATGTGATGGAGCCCTGCTTTCCTGCAGATGGCTGAACACCTGCCTGATGATGGGAAGCAGTGAACGAATTTTTTGTTTTGCTTTGCTTGAGTGTGCAGCTTTTGCTTTACCTATTAAACTGTCCTTATCTCAACCTACGAGTTTTCTCACTTTTACTCTTCCAATTCTCTTCCCCATCCAAACTGGGGGGAGTGAGCAAGCGGCTGCGTGGTCCTAGTTGCTGGCTGGGGTTAAGCCACAACACACGGGAAAAGAAAAAACACTCCTGACAAATTTGTCATATATTTGTAATACTTTTGTTCCCATTTTCATAACGAACTCCTATAAAAAAAAAATTCTGATTTAAAATAAAACTTGTATCCATTTCTCAGTGAATCTGTATTCCACAGTCTTTCCACATCTATCTTACATATTTCTTTAGAAAAATGTTTCATATTTCAAACACTGTTAATGGAATAAAACTGCTTTACCAATAATTATTCTACTAGGAGAATTTTCGTGGTTTGGATTTGCATGTAAGCATGTGACCATGTGACATAAGCTTATATATAAACTACTGTTATGTCCTACACAGTTCCTAGGAGATATGGAAGGTCTAAGAAGAATTAGATGTAGCGTGGCCTCTTACCCAGAGGACACAATTACAACAATAAATTCATCACATATTACTTCTCTTTTTAAGATGCAAATTGCTTAAGAAACATCTGTCAAGTCACCCCTTCTATTATATTCTAATGCCTACCATTTGATATTTAGAAGTATCTACCTAAAACCACAGGCAAGAAATTATTTATAACAAAACCTTTTCTGTTTTTAAAATCACTCAGTAATGCTACCCCCAAAACAGGGCCTGGTTGATATCAGTGGAAATGTTCGGTTTCTGCAGCATTTGTGAGACGTCATTCCTCTACAAGGTAAATTTATTTTACCAGGTTTTGGCTATAACTATGAAAGAGATACCTCTTCATTTTCACATCTCAGGAAGAATTAGAGTATGTTCTAGGAAAGTTGATACTAAGTTGGCTGATCCACACTGGACAGATGCATGATCCTGTGAGCAGCACTATACTCACTTTCAGTAGACTGCAGACTTTTTAAGGCACGTGTGAATTGAATGGAGATAGTCCATTACTCTAAATAAAGGCCACATCTATCCACTCCAGTACAGAGGATGCTACATACTGAAAAACCCAGCCGGAAAAGCTAGGCATCTACCACTGTTTATACTACATGTTGCTGAATTGTTCTGAGGAACAAAACAGTCTGTATTTATTACATTCTTAAACCTGTCTGTATTGAGCCAAGCTGTCACAATCTGTAAATAAGACAGAGCTTCAGTGAAATCTGTGCAGAACATGACATTGTTCCATTGATTACAATGTAGTTTATACATAAGCATTTTCAAATGCTGTGGGATTAATTGTGAGACTTATTACCAGTTAAGCACTGCTAAACAAAACTAATTCCAAACAACCTTTCAAGGTTGACACATATTTTCCAGGGTTTTTCCAAAGATGCTGTATAATCATTACTTGAATTTACGTAACTAATAACTAAGTCTTATTTACAGCTATCACTGACTACCACTATTAAGACTGCTCCTTACACGTGCTATTCTACCTGACTGTTTTCTAGTCAGTGTTTTTGAATAAATATATTTTCTTACTCTGCACGATGAGGTAGAAGAAAATCTTTCTTGTTGTCCTCATCTTTTTCCCTGCTGTCTCTTAAAACAAAGTCAACTGAAAAAAGTATAAAAAAAAGAAAAGCCAAAATAAGCTTAGCAAAGGATCATAGAATCATTTAGGTTGCAAAAGACCCTTAAGATCATAGAGTCCAACCATTAACATAACAATGCCAAGCAAGTCCACCACTAAACCATGTCCCTAAGCTCCATGTCCACAAGTCCTTTAAATACCTCCAGGGAAGGTGATTCAACCAATTCCCTGGGCAGCCTGTGCCAATGCCTGACAACGCTTTCATGAATAATTTTTTCCTAATATCCAATCTAAACCTTCCCTGGGGCAACTTAAGACTATTTCCTCTTGGCCTATCACTTCTTACTTGGGAGAAGAGACCAATACCCACCTCACTACAACCTCCTTTCAGGTAGTTGTAGAGGGTGATAAGGTATGCCCTCAGCCTCCTTTTCTCCAGGCTAAACAACCCCAGTTCCCTCAGTTGCTCCTCATAAGTCTTGTTCTCCAGACCCTTCACCAGCTTCATTGCTCTTTGGACATGCTCCAGTACCTCAATGTCAACCAAAATGTCCAAATGCACAACTCATTGAGATGAACAGTTTTATCTAGATATACATGAAAAGGGATTTAGCAGAAAGCTATACTATTAACTACGGGGTTCTAAAATAATTTTTTTTAAAAAGTGTTGAACAATCAAAAATACTGGATAATATTAGCTTTGATCATTACAAGGATAAGTATTCTTTTTATTAAAATGTGCCTCCAACATCCAGGAGAGCACTTTTATATAACTCTTCCACAATTGTAGCTCTCAACAGTGAACAACCCTCAACAATGAATGATTGTGAATACTAGCAACTTAGGAGAAAATGCAAGTAAACTAGAAATCTACCTATAGCTTTTTTTACACTCAGAAGATAGTCTTCTTTCATTTCATCAGTCAGTGAATGTATACTTTCATGAAGTACTTTCAGATGTTGTGGAACTAAAGCTAAGATGTGGTCTAGCCATGATTCATCCATTGGGGCCACATTTGCTGTATCAATTCCATGGCGAATGTAATAGTAGTATTTCTGCAGGATAAAAGAATAAGATGCATCAGTTAAATCCAGCACTAGAAAGACATTGCTACTACGTTTAGCTAGAGATATGGCCTCATTTAGTGAAAATAAATGTAATTAGCACTAAGTACTGATTTATGTTGTAAATTACATATACAACACTAAATCTGACATAAATACCTTCATCAGCCTGCCAAACACTAGTTGGTAGGATAACGATAAAAAGCCATTGAGATAGAAAAACAGGGTATAGTGGCATAAGCCTCATTCCATTTCTCTGAGAAGAGCTAAATAGCAAAAATTTCATTGAAGAATGGACATAACTTATAGCAATCTTACTTTTGTTTTGGTTTTGCTTTTACAATTCTACAACTCTGAATAATTCTCCTTTGCGCTGTCCCAGTATTTATTTCCTTAAATAAATTTTAAATATATATTCATTTAACTCATCATTCCAGTGCTGCCATTATTATCCATTAGCTGTGGGGCTGGATCATGTATTCAAAAATAAAGCCATGCATTGTGCAGAATTTTGTGTGGATATGCAATGTACGGCTAATGCATTGCTTCAGAATATGAATCTATAATCACAAATAAGTACATCTGCTTGTATGCCAGCATTTAAAGAGGCACATGAAATCTGATTAACAAAACCTCAGAGCGTTAAAGGAAACATAGATGAAGAAACATATCAGCTGACATTCAAAGAAATGCAGAATGGAATATCAACTGGAAGATTACCAATGTCAGGAAGTAACATGTGAATCTATTTCAATCAATTTATCCCCAAATGAGCTTTTTATGAATCTATTTTAAATATACATAAATCACGAAATTGTGTATACAATTGCGTCACACAAGGTATCTTCAACCAGAAAGAGGATGAAGAACATCCTAGCCCTTAGAGAAGGATAATACAAAGAGAATTGCCTTATGGATTCTATCTGCTCAGATAAAGCTGTGCATCCTCCCTTGGAAGTTATTCTCACCAACTGTAGAAAAGATTTATTTATTACTTCCTGACATTGGTTATCTTCCAGTTACTATTCCATTCTGCAATTCTTTGAATCATCCATACATTCCTAATGCTCCATTCTCAACAGTAATGCTATAAATTATATTTGGTGTGAAACTAATAGTGGAAGAATATGTCACTGTCAGTCATCTCTCATTGTGTCAATCATCTTGTCAATATTTACAATAAATGACTGGCACTGTATTTCATTTAACACTCTAGAAACAGTCTTTAGCTACCAAAATATCTTTCTCTATTGGAGTAGAAGAAACTGCTCTTGGAGGCTGGGTTCCATCAAGGGATGGAAGCTGTTCTTCAGGAAGATCCTGCTGTCTGAGACAAAAACACACAGAGAGTATGGGTCACTTTCTTCAGATACATTTTACTGGCGTAATTAATAATAGCCATCCTACATGTTAGTTGTGAACAAACAAAACCAAAAAAAAGGTAACTGTCAAAACTTTACAATGAGAACAAGACATTCTGATTCAAAAAGAACACTGACGCATGTGACCAAGTTTGTATTTTACCTGCTAAGGTTCAGCTTTTATAATTGGTAATATAGTTCATGCTCATATACATACTTTCAATTTGAAATCATCAAAATTTTAAAATAATTTCATTTAAAAATTTGGTTCATCTATCAAAAAGGAAAAACACATTATTCAAAGATAAGGAAACTCACAATATAATGTTAACAAGAGCACTTCTGAAACTTTCATCGTTTTTTTTCAGATGACTGCTGCTCTGCAATGTAGAAGTTGATGGTCCAGCTTCGTTATCTCTAGAACCCTGTATCTTGTGTCTCTTGCATCTCACCTTCTCATATTCTCCTTGCAAAAAATATATTTTGAAATTGAGTTTTAAAAAAAAGTTCAAATGTATTGCACATATGTTTATTTTTCTGAGAGGTTTTCTTTAGTAGTACTAAAAATGTTAACCTTACCAGGTGAATACTCATTTTTTACAGTAAACTCATCTGACTCATCATCTTTCTCTTCTTTGCTCAGATGGAATGAAGGACAAGTCTGCTGCCATAGTGGTTTAGACCTTGTCTGGAATAAGTATTTTATATTTTAGTTTGACACTTGTTGTAGGTGCTACTAACACACACTTCAAGACTTCTTAAATATAGTAAATCAAAGAAACTGTAGCCTACAGCTGGAATAAGGCAGCATAAAAATCAGACCATAAACTACTACTAATACTTTGCCCTCAAATTCTAAATATCCAGACTGTTAGAGATAAGCATGTTAAACTTATATGTAAATATTTGTAAACTCTATAGTTTTATACCTTATTTAAATATTTTCAAACTTGTTCAAATACTCCACTTCCAATGTTTTCCAAATGTCAAAATATAAACAATGCTCTGCATACATATATAATATACATACATAGTGCAGAGAAAGAGAATATAGACCTCAGTACATATCTGAATGAGAACTATGGTCTTTACATAACCATGCTGTGACACACATTTGAAAATGAAAGTTTACAAAAAAAGCCAACAAAACTACCTGAGACAACTGTGGTAGTAAGTTCACTCTTCTCTTTGCCGATTTCCCTTTGCCGCTTGGACTGGGCTTGGGAAAAAAACAAAAAAAGTAAAATCATAACTAGACATTTAAATTACTACTAATGTTACACTTCCAGGAATACTTAAACTTGTAATCTAGCTATAATTCCATTTTTATCTCTTATATAATAATTTTTACACATACAATTTCATGCCACTTTCCCTTTCCTTTCTAGAGTGTTTCCATGTAGAATTCAACTTTCTCAAATACCTTTGAAAAATCACAGCTCTGAAAAATTAATTTTAGGCTGGGAAGCATTTATGGTACCTTTTTGCCAAGATGTACATTAAAGCATTATGAGATATCATGAAATAATACAAATAAGCAATTAATTCTTTTATTCCCATTCTTCAATCAACATTTTTTAAAAACACAAAATGGTCTTTTTATCTAACCCATAAACTTTCATTTAAGAGGGCCCAGTATTTTCTGCTTTTCTACAATGCTGATGCCTCAGCAGCAGACATCAAAGCTGTCTGTCCAAAATCACCCTCTGGCCATGCCCAGGACTCTGGCTAGCACATTTTAGCAAGGTACAGCACCTTCCTGTAAACAAACAAGACAATTGCATGATGACTTGCAGTAATACTGTGTGTCTATGCTACAGCCATCCTCTTTCTGCTTTGTATCTTATGCAAAGGCTGTAACGCAGGAAAGATACAAAGCACAGAATGTTTGCAGAGACACCCGAGCTGCCCTTAAACAAGTTGGGTTGGCTATCATTTGCAATACAGTTCCTGTGGTGTAGAACTCGCACAAGTTTTGGGCACTTAACTATTTACATGAATTTTGCAGTCAAGGATAAACTGGCAATTCTCAGGAGAGCCAAAAATCAAATCAGGCTCCAAAGAAAACCTCCTTCAAAATACAGGAATCTGACAATGATAAAATACATATAGGACATACATTATCAGCTCTTAGCAATATCTTCATAAACTAATCTGTGGTCCAACTTGTGAAAGGGGAGCAAACTTGTTCCAGCTCTAGGGACCTCTCCCCTGAATGTGATGGGGAGAAACTCCTTGACTACCACTAGCTGCAAGAGGGACTCATACAACAAAATGTTTTAATTATCTTCTTTCAAAATCAACAGCATTACTCTTTTACTGAACAAAAGATCCATCCTCCCCCTTTCTCTCCCCAAATGAGATTAAACACATCTAGCTTCCCTTTGAACAGAGATCAAAATACCTGGTGAATTAAAGTACTCTAAACACCAAGCAGGCCAATTTTGATATTTTTAATCTAGCTTTTTGGCAATCACAGAAAAGGTAACTGAAAACTTTGCCACAATAACCACATATCTCTTTCAGTCCCTCATTTATTTATTTATTTATAATGTATCAGTCTCCCATAACATCCTCATAGGTAAGCTTAGGAAGTGTGGGTTAGATGAATGGACAGTGAGGTGGATGGAGAACTGGCTGAATGGCAGAGCTCAGAGGGTTGGGATCAGCAGCACAGAGTCTAGTTGGACACCTGTAACTAGCGGTGTTCCCCAGAGGTCAGTGCTGGGTCCAGTCTTATTCAACATACGCATCGGTGACCTGGATGAGGGGACAGAGCGTATCCTCAGCAAGTTTGTTGATGACACAAAACTGGGAGGAGTGGCTGACACACCAGAAGGCTGTGCTGCCACTCAGCGAGACCTGTACAGGCTAGAGAGTTGGGCAGAGAGGAGCCTAATGAAATTCAACAAGGGCCAAGCGCAGGGTCCTGCACCTAGGGAGGCATAACCCCAGGCACCAGTACAGGTTAGGGGCTGACCTGCTGGAAAGCAGCTCTGCAGAGAGGGACTTGGGAATCCTGGTGGACAACAAATTGACCATGAGACAGCAATGTGCCCTGGTAGCCAAGAAGGTCAATGCTGTCCTGGGGTGCAATAAAAAGAATGTGGCCAGCAGGTCGATGGAGGTTACACTCCCCCTCTACTCTGCCCTGGTGAGGCCACATCTGGAGTACTGTGTCCACTTCTGGGCTCCCCTGTCCAAGGAAGACAAGGAACTGCTGCAGAGTCCAGCAGAGGGCTATGAAGATGATCAGCGGGCTAGAGCATCTCTCTTATGAGGAAAGGCTGAGAGACCTGGGTCTGTTTAGCCTGGAGAAGAGAAGACTGAGAGGGGATCTCATCAATGCTTACAAATATCTATAGAGCGGGTGTCAACAGGATGGGGCCAGACTCTTTGCAGTGGTGCCCAGCAACAGGACAAGAGGCAACAGGCACAAACTGGAACATGGGAAATTCCGTCTCAATATGAGGAAAAAGCTTCTTTACTTTGAGGGTGACAGAGCACTGGAACAGGCTGCCCAGAGATGCTGTGGAGTCTCCCACTCTGGAGATATTCAAAACCTACCCAGATGCGTTCCTGTGCAACCTGCTCTGGATGAACCTGCTTTGGCAGGCGGGTTGGACTAGATGATCTCCGAAGGTCCCTTCCAACCCTGATCATTCTGTGATTTAATGCTTTTGCCAGTTTATCTTCCAGTTAGGCATGGTCCATGTTCAGATTTCTCACACCTCAAAATTCTAAAGCCTATACCAGTCTCATAGTCTGCAGCGACACAGATGATGAACTTATTTCAGCATAAATGAGGGAAAAGCAGTATTATAACCAATACAGATCTACATGACAAGCCTGCTTTTTGTCTGGTAATTGGAGCAGTTGTAATTCTACTGGGAAAATATGAAGTCACGTATTTCTCTGTAGTCAAGCATATTCAACTGCAAAAAGATTCTTATGACAGACTGCATAACAGCTACCCGTCTTCTGTATTACTAGCGTGAATACATCTCCTAATAGCGTTTCCACTCTGCATCATAAAACTACTGCTCACCAAGCCAATAAGCCTATAGGATGCAGTCTCCTTTAGACAGAGTTTGGATTGGTTTGCATACAAACACTCTTTGATAGACTCATATAAAAAAAAAAAATGCTGAAAAGGGCCTGTGATGATCCACTCTCCTTCTCAAAGCAGTGCTAACTACAAAAAGTTAGGTCAGATTCCACAGAGAGTTGTCCAGTTGAGATCTGAACGCATCCAAAGCCACTGCCTCTCTGGGCAACCTTTTCCCTTGCTTAATCATCTCACTGTGAAGAACGTCATACTTACGCCTAGTCAGAATTTCCCTCCCTGCGACTTGAGAGCATTGCCTCTACTCCTTCTGCTGCACAGCACCAAGAGGAATCTGGCACCATTTTCTCTCTAGTTCAGGCAACGGAAGCCAGTAACTACATTCTTCTGCCACGTTCTCTTCTCCAAGCTGAACAAACACAGTTCCCTCAGACCTTCCTCATCCACCAAGTGCTACAGCCCCCTAACCATCTCAGTGGTGATATGATGGACTCTGGTTTGTCAACAACTTCATAGCTGCTGGACCGGGGCTGGCTCAGGCAATGTCACCTTAGGTGGTTCTGAACCTTGAGTATAGACATGCTTTTTGTTCTCCGTGTCTTGCATAATGACACTGAAATATAAAGCTCATTGTTTCTCTAGTCCAGATTCTAAAACGGATGGTGAATGCTATCTAATACCCTCTGAAGGGAATGGATGGGGGAAAAAAAAATAATATCTTTTATACAGAAGAAAATTATTTTGAATTCCTGGAAGAGTATTATCTATTTCTCTCGGTGATGAGGTCCACAGTCTTAATTATTAGATTCCTGGTTAGGAACAAATAACAGAAACCTGGATATTTTTACAAATAATAGGTCTACAAAAATTACTAAGACTATATCTTGTCTTCATATACAATATTAACAGTTTTGGTTAGATTTTCTTTTGTTGGAAAAAAAAATAGAATTTAGCACCACAACTTATACCTCTGAGCTCCTGGTACTGATAAAGTCAGTGTTGAAATTAGTTACACTAAAGATGGTGCCAATATTTTAAAATATTATACTGCAAACTTACTGCTGGCAATAAGATGTACTAAAAAGAGTCCTGGACAATGAGGACTATCTCAGGTAGTTATGAGCAGCCAACTCACACGCTCGAATATGCACCTCAAGAAAAAACACACCCAGTGAAAAACTGGTGAACTTTTAATTCACTGAAAGAAGTTACTGAATTATTTCACTTAATATATCTCATATATTTAATTAGAGGAAAACAAATCTGAATGAGGACATCAAAACCAAAAAAGACTAAGAGAACAGAATTCTTACTAGCAGGAGAACAACATGATTTAAGAGGGCAGTCTTCCTTATAATTACATTTACCAACTACAACCCAATCAGGCCACTAAAGAAATAATACAAATTAGTATCAGTTAATGCCCGGTGATTTAAAACCACATTCATAGCTAAAAGTTTCTAATGGCATTTGTGTCCTGGTTTCAGTATTTAAGCTTCCTGCAATTCTGGAAACAAACTGAATTAATTAAAATCTCTTCATGCTTCATGTTTAAAAAACCAAACAAAAAACCCCAATCCAGACAAACAAACAAACAAAAAAAAAAAACAGGGAGAGGGCTTATGACATAACCTTTTGTACCAAGCTAAAGACTGAAATTCATTTCTGTGGTTTATAATGGGATACCTTTTGGAGGGAGTTACTCTCTCTGAAAGCACTGCAGAAACAGCAGTCCAACCAAAAACATCTGTTTAAATTTGCACTGCTAAAGTAATTAAAGGAAATCCGGGCAGCTACAAGAGGACTATGTTGCTTCTAAAAACCTCATTTAAGGAGTTCATACCACAGACACCACAGTTTAACTTTTCTGGAGGGTATCAGTCACAACCAGCCCGTGACTCATGGGACAGTGTGCTGAAGCTCTTCTTTTCAAAGAAAACTGTAATAAATAATTTAGCAAAAGAATTTTGCTTCAGCTAAAATGAACGTGTGCTTGCTATGGCTTCAGCTAAGATGGATGTGTGCTTGCTATGCCTTTGGAAAAGAGATAGTGTTACGTAGGATATCAGACGAAAGCAATAGTTCAAAGTACCGAACCCTTGCAAAACAAAGGGTGGTGTAGTTAGCCAAGATAACCGCAGAAGTGTACAAGAAGGACATGGTGATAAAGACTTCGACCCTCCCTCTGACCACTACCAGGGAAGACCCCTGAGAAACCATAGTGCCTGCGCTGCTAGAAGGGAGGGGGCATGTTTGGGGTGGGTTGCATTCCAAGAACTCATTGATTATGTATTTGGGGGTGGGCTGCGTTCCGAAAACTCATTGATTATGCAAACTATGTTCCAAGAAGACACATGAATAGGTATAAGGAATACGAAATAAAAACAAGCGTTTGTAAAGGGAAAATGAGCCACAGGAGGAGAAATCCCCTGTGTAACTCCCAGCGCTGTAATAAATATTCTTTGCTCCACCAAATTTGCCCCGGACTAAAATTCAATACAGTGAGCGTGTTTCTCACAAAACCAACGCTTCTCAGATCAGAGCAAGTGCCCCTCCATTAGCCAGGTGCACCCGAGCGTTCTGCTCTCTGCCCCGTGAACAGCGGGCGCTGCCCAGGCACTTCTCCTCAGCCAGCCCGCTGGTCCCCGGCACCCAGTCCTGCCCCACAGCCCCCCGCCAAGCCGGGGGCCGCGACGAGACCTCCCGCCCGAGCCGGGGCAGACGCTCTCGGCACCGTGCGGAAGGAGGCGGAGCGGCCGGGAAGAGCTCGGTCCCGGGGGCTGCCCACCTCCCGCTGTGCCCCCTCAGTCCCCGGTACCTGCTCAGTGGCCATTGCCCGCCCGGGCCAGGCCGCGCTGCCGTGTTGGGACGCCGCCGTTACCTAGCAGCGCCGAGCGCAGCCGTTGGCCGCCGCCCCGGCCGCGCGCCCCGCGCAGCCCAACGGCCACGCGCGAGCGGCGGGGCCCGGGGGGGCAGAGCGGGCAGCGCCCCCCGCGCCCAACCGTCGGTGCCGGACTTCGAGGGCGAAACACAGCGTAGCTAATTGCAGCCGCCTCGTTAGTTTTCCAACTCGTGACGCGTTATCTCAACAGCGGAAAGCTCGAGCTCTTGCGGGAGCCTAACCCAGAACCTGCTGCAGGGGGGGAGAACGGCGGAGAAACGTCCGGGACGTGAAGCCGAGCGAGAGGTTGCCTTCCGCCGTCGTTAGCTGCCGAAGCCGCGGCGGCCCGGGGTGAAGTGCCCCGACGTGTCAGCAGGGCTGCCGGCACAGGTGATTGAAGACACGCAGTTACCAGCTGATAACAGGGAATGGGTTACACCTGGCACTGTTGTTTTTAAGCTATTGCAACGTATTTGCAGCTACGACAAGCTGAATTTCAGCTTTGCCGTTACCTCACTGAGATTGTCTTCCCATAGAAAATGCCCGATACCCTTCTGAGGGCTGCCAATTTCAGGAAAATAAGGATAGTTAAAATTGCTTTGAGTAGCGCTGCTGTTTAGGCAGGCATTCCTTCTTGCCTTTTAAATTAACTGATTTGTATCCATAAACAACACAGGTGCTTGTCTTTAGGGGAAGCAGTGAGATGTGTGCTCCAACTAAACACGCGAAAGAACTCACCTGTGCTTGCAAAACCATTCCGAAGGAGCACTAATGGCTGGACTGGGGGGTCTAAACCACAACAGCAACCAAAGATGTTTCAGGTGCCACATCATGCATCAGCCCATCTTGTGCATAACAGACATAGTACTTAAACAACCTGCCGCCACCACCCCCAAGTCGGTAAATTAAAGAATACAAGAAAATACAAATAAAATCTCCTTGAGTTTCATTGGTAGTCAATGGGTGTTCCATGCATCATGAATCTGATGCTTTGACCAATCTAAATAAAATACTGGTATGGTTGGTATGATTTCTAACACTTTGCTGTGAGCAGGTTTGGATTTCAATGGGATCTGAAGGAGCTCTTGCAACTTTAGGTAGTGAATTTTAAATGGGAGGTTTTGTTATGTTTTCACAGTAGCAACACATAAAAGGTAGCACTACAGTTTAGAGTGGAGTTAGCCTGCTGGAAAACCCCTGTAAATGAGTTTTGGCCTGTAATCAACCTTGTGAACAGTACACAGAGCAGTATAAGAGTCTATGTATCAAGTTTTAAACATAAAAGCCCCTTCGTTAAAATACCACAGGCAAAGAACCAGTAGGGTATTTTTGCTTTGTCCAGCTGTAGAAAATTCAACATCACTTGGAATTTCCAGTGCATTTTCTAAAACAGTACCAAAGCCTGGTTTTGATTTTGAAATGAGAAATATCCTCATACTCAACATATCTTAGGGAGATTCAAACAAGCTGGCTATAATATATAACAGTCTAACTGGAAAACATGCAAAGGGAAATCCTTGCTATTTCATTTTAATACCGAGTCATTCAACTGTTAGAAACTGTATCTACAGAAGGCAGTAGCATGTTCAGCACACATCACCATACACTGTTGGGCATTGCGATTCCTTTTGCTAGAAAGTGTCATTTTGGTTTTTTTTTCATTATCTGATTAGGAAAGTGGAAATAGCACACCTGCTTGTACTCTTCAGAGGAGGAGATGCATTTAGGTTGCTAATATTAGGAACATTATGGAGAAAATCAGTCCTTGTGTATATAGTATTTTTCATTATAAGAAGAACTTTCTTCTTACAGAGTACTAAGAACTTCTTATTTCTTAGAACTTTGAACTTCAAGAACTACGTGATGTTTATTCTTTTTCCCTTTTCCCCCACATTTCATTCTTTTCCTGCAGTGACCAGCTAAATGGAATTTATTTACATAAACACAATACCAGCTGATTTTAATCAGCTTTTCCAAGGCCGCAAGAGGACACAACAGAAAAAAAATGGTTTACAACTCAGTTTTTTGCCTTCTTGTGTTTGGTTAACATGTCCCTTTCATCTGAAATCCCATACTCATACCTAACAAAACAATCTAAATCTAACTTCAGAGATAAGGTCAAAAGAATAAAATGGCAAAAGAATGAAGAGAAGAAGAGAGTACACACAAATATAAAGTGAGTACTCCTCAGCATCTGTTTTAGAACTATACTAAAAGCAATTAAAAAAATGGAGCAGGCTATTAAAAAGAAATTAATCATTACCAGCCAAAGTCAATAGAACATAGGCAGGCAGCATCATACAGTTCATATATTGTTATGTAATAAAAAGTTTAGAAAAGATTGGAGCATGAATGCAAGAAAAAAGAATCAGTGGCATGTCAAATTAAATACAGGAAGGAAAAAAGGCCATAGGTAACATTTTTATCACTAAGTTTTCATTTTCTGAAAGATTCAATGACATACGGTTTTTATTCCACCTTGATGCCTCAGTTAAATTCTGGAGTGCCAGTAATCAAGAATACATTTCTTTCTCCCTTCAAACAGAGACAAAATTATTAAACAGTAGTTAACAATGTGGTTTACTCTGTGGAATTAACAAAACTTAAGGCAAAATACCATCTACAGTGAAGTATTTTACTGACCAGATGTTTTGTTTTTAATGTGAAAAAAGTGATCCTTCAATTTTTAACCAAAGTATTTACTGGCATGCTTTGTATGTTTTGATTAGAGCAAATAAATAATGTTTGAAAGTACAACTAATGTAGTAAATTCTGTGTATACAAAAATAAAAATTCTCAGATTCGGGTATTGCTTTAAAAATAATTTCAGGAAGGGGATTTTCCTTCCCCAGAGGTTTCAGATGACAGACTGAAAAACATTAACTAGCATGAAAATGGAACAAGATGTTTGAATGCAATGGAATCACAGCTTCTTAAATGCCTAAAACTCATCTCTTAAAGTTTTATTCCTAAATTGCTCCAGTGGTTACGGCAATCTCAACTGAACGCTAAGAGTACATACTGAAACGTATGCCCACATAATACCTTCTCTTGTACTCCACTTCGTCTAAAATCTCTTTTGGATCTATTTTTTTTTTTATTAAATATTTATGCGTATATATATTTTTAAGTTCTCTCACATTTACCCTTCATGGGCTTGCTATAGTTGTATATAAAAGAAGTAATCAATCTCACAGTGTAAAGACCTTTAATGAAGCAAGCAAAGCTTTCTCATAGAGGCTTCTAATTATCAGTCATTAACAATTTCCTGACTATGACTTCTGTAAAGGAAAATTTTTAGTCATCAAAATTCAAGTTCAAGGGTTTTAAATCAAGAGTTGATACTCTCTTATGTTCATAGGCATGGACATTTGAATTTTTTTTTTTAAACTTTATGATCTTTATTAAATCAGGTATTGTTATACACATCTCTTGCATATGGAATAATTAATGCACAAAAAAATCAAATTGAAGACAGGACTAAAATAGTATTTTCTTCCCTAAAAGAAGAGTGATAATTATTTACATTCTGATTGTAAAATCATTCTCTGAAACATGCTGTGCTATAAGAAGCATGTGTTTAGTCAGATGAGTCTTCCGCTCATATCACAATGGAACTACTGACCATCAAGGAAATACCACTTTGCAAATTGTTTTGGAACAGCCACCACAGTAACAGCAGAGATGTACAACACAATCCTACAGTTACTGCAACGCGGAAAAGATTTTTAAAGTCAGTGAAGAGATTTGGGTTTGTCTGTGTCAACAGAAACAAAGCAAGTTACAAGCTGGAACTCATATGCCTGTTTCATCTTCACAGCCACTCCAAAGGAACACTACAATGAGCTTGAGCACCTATAGTGCAAGTTTAAAAAAGAAAAAGGAGTCTTTATTTACTACCAAGAATATCATAACACTAAAGGAAATATGAATACTTTGTGGTCAGTGTAGGTGTGCTGACTTACTGACTCCAGATGCAAAAATTGTCACAGGAAGCCTCTGTTCACACTCCTCTTAAAGGTGAAGTCTTCATTTCACTGGAAGGCAATAGTTTTGTCACGGGTGTTACTGGGTTAAAAAAAAATCATCCTTTATCTTCCTCTTGTGTTGTGAAAGCAACAAAAACTAGCACTGTCATATGAAATGACTGATTCTTTAAATACTTTATATAATAGTCTAGCCCTTATTTATTAGGGCTAACACTACCTGGGCTAACCAGGTAAGTATTTTTATGTCATCATTCGTGCACCTGCTTTTAATTAAGAAATTTCCATGTACTCTCATGCATTGTTAGGTGACTCAGCAATTCAGCCTTGTGATGTTACCATTAATTTGCTAGACAGTCACCACACTGACTCATTCTGCATCTTGCTCATTTCTCCAATGCTGAGTGGGCCAAGCAGTATTTTCAGCTGCCAGGTTCTTCAGGCACAGGATGACTGGTTTCTGAAACAAACACACATTAATTGCATGCTTTTATCTTGCCCCAATTTTAAAATATTTTTTTCCAAGCATAACTTAATTTACTTGGCAAGAGTACGAGCACAACTGTCCTGGTAAGAAGATGGTCAGCTATTATCTAGATGATGCATTTTTCTAGCATGTCTCCTTCCTTAGAAGGCCTTTTGAAAAGACAGAAATTTCAAGCTGTCTCAAATCCCTACTAAACAGAATAGTTTGTTTCCTAGATGTCTTAAAAAAAATTGAAAAAAAAAAAAAGGCAGCATTCCTTCAATGCAGGAAATGTAAATATTCAGATAATTTCTGAACTTAATGCTACAAGCAACACCAAACCAAGCACATGAATACACTATTTCTTTCACTAAAATAAAGCCCATTTGTGCATTTTGAACAATGAGAAAGCTTTCATTTCATCACTGAAATGCGCCTTTGTAGGAAATATATTATCCATGTCACAACGGGTTGCCACCTCTTTTGAGTGTAATTCCTTTTCTAAAGGAAAAATGTGTTGGTTTTTTTTTTTTTTTTAAATTCAGCCATCTACTTGAAAATGAAACAAATGTACAATTAGTATCCTAGGAGACTAATATGTGTAACAAACCTTCTATTTAAGTTTCCTTACACGCTCATTCAGCAAAGGCCATTAGAATTTAACATAAAGGGTATCACTTCAGTAAATACTGCAAGACATAACTAGACCATTACATAAAGGAATAACTTTTTATTTATAAAAAGCAGGCATATGTAAAAGAGTTCCAGGAAGTTAGCTGGTAAGTTTATGATTCATTAGGAGTAGTCAGCATGGATACACCAAGGGGAAGTCATGCTTCAGCAGCTTGAAAAACTTCCATGGTGAAATGACTGGCCAGTAGATGATGGGGAGCAGTGGACATTGCCTACCTTCAGCAAGGCCTTACACACTGTCTCCTACAAGATCCTCATAGACAAGCTGTTGATGTATGGGTTGAATGAGCAGTGAGGTGGACTGAAAACTGGCTGAATGGCCAGGCCCAGGGGATGGTGATCAGTGGAACAAAATCTAATTAGAAGTCAGTAACAAGCAGTGTACCCCAGGGGTCAATCCTGTGTCCAGTCCTGTTCAACATCTTCGTTAATGATCTGGACGATGGGCCAGAACATACCCTCAGCAAGGCTGCAGATGACACAAAACTGGAAGGAGTGGCTGATAACACCAGAGGGTGATGCTGCCATTCATAGGGACCTCCGCAGGCTGGAGAAATGAGCAGACAGGAACCTCATTAAGTTCAACAAGGATAAGCACAAAGCTCTGCACCTGTGGAGGAACAATCCCATACACAGATATATGCTGGGGCCAACCAGCTGGAAAACACCTTTGCAGAAAAGGACCTGGGGTCCTGGTGGACACAAAGTTGAACATGAGCCAGCAGTGTGCTCTTGCCACAAAAAAGGCTAAATGGTATCATGTGCTGCATTAGGTAAAGTATCACCAGCAGCTTGATGGAGATGATCCTTCCCTTCTACTAAGCACAAGAGCGTGTCCAGTTCTGAGCTTCTCAGTATATGAGAGACACAGACATACACGACAGTCCAACAAAGGACCAAAAAGATGATTACGGGACTGGAGAATCTCTCCTATGAAGAAAGGCAGAAGTAGCTGGAACTGTTTAGCCTAGAGAAGAAAAGTCTCAGGGCAAATCTGTGACAGGACAAGAGGGAATGGACACAAACTGAAAACACAGGAGGTTCCGTCTGAACATAAGGAAATACAGTTTTTACTGTGAGGATGACTGAGCACTGGAACAGGTTGCCCAGAGAGGGGGAGTCTCCTTCCTTGGAGATACTCAAAAGTCATCTGGACATGGTCCTGTCCAACCAGGTCTAGGTGGCCCTGCTTGAGCAGGGGGGCTGGACAAGATGACCTCCACAGGTCACTTCCAACCTCAACTATTCTCCGATCCTGTGAAGAAATGAAAGCACGGAAATTTTGAAAAAAGGCAAAGTTTATTTATTTTAATATAAAAACATCATGAATTGCATAGAAATATTACTTCAGTCATCTTAAAATGTTACTTATCACATTTACACTTGGTAATTCTCAGTAATATGGCAAGAAGCAGGACAGGCTAACAATTGTCTATGATGTATGTATTTACATTCAATTGAAGTTATGCATGCACAATAAGATTTTTAAATAAATCAAACGCACTGACCCAAAAAAAAATCTGATTCAAGGTATATTTAAAATTTACATAAAGTACAAATAAAGTCTTCAAAACTTAAGTTCCTTGGATAAGACCAATTTTCATTTACTTAAATTTAAAGATAAGTTAGCTCCAAAAGTAGTAAGAAATGTAAACATCAGATACCATGATAAAAATCTTAAGGAATAACAACTTTGTCATAAAGTGCTGGCATATGCTTTCAGCTTTATCTTCCAGATGTTTAAAAATAGAATACTAATGTTGTAATTTCAGTTTAGTAATATTTTTGCAGAATTTTAAAATTTTAAAATTTTATAAACATTCTTTTCTACCTTTATCCATTACAGCTTTTTGACATTTTCTTATTTAAGTGAACTTTAACTTCTGAGTATGTATAAAATAGTTTGTATTTAATATTTTTAATTTACCCAGTTCAAATTAGACTCCATGCTGGTGAAAAAAACCAAAAGGTTAGCTAAGACTACAACTGGGAAAAGCCAAGGACTTTGAAAAGTAAGGGTATAAGGTACCTGAACACAATCCAACAACTGCCTCCAGCAAAATCATTTTATAATTATATATAGTATCAGTCTCACTGAAAAAAGTTACATGAGAATTAATACATAGAGGAGACTCGGTGTGGTTCATTTATACCTCGGCATCTGAGCTTCATCCATGCTGAATATATCTGTTACTTCATTTCACATGATATTAAGTCTTGGAAAACTTACTTCTGTTGCATCTGAACCCTGTATGATGGGATCACTACTAGCTGTCTGTACTCAGGTTGCCAAAGGGCTGCACTGGAGCAACCACGAAGCAAAATACTGATTTTGAATCCACTGACTGGCTGCATGTAGGCAACACTATCCTTCTAAGGTTGTACCCTGGCTGGGGGCAGGTGAAGCAATTCATTAGCGCAGTGAAATCCTTCCCAGCCAAGGACACTTGACTGTATTCGCTTCTGTATCCTTTAATCTCACATTTATTATAATAAGTAAGGCATGCAGCGTAATGGGCACTAGGTCATCATTATATTCGCATGATACTGTTTGGGTTGTTGTTCTAACTGTGATTTGCTGTATACTGATAGTAATTGTGAGTTGTGCCAATCTAACTCTTCAATTAAAACTTTTGTTAAGACAGATAACCTCTGGGCCTAACATTTCTTATTCACAACTCAGAAATGATGACAACTAATCTAATATGGTAGGATAGGATAAATAAATTAGATCAGGTGAAAGTAAGATAGGCGAGGTGGAACAATGAATTAGATCTAAATTGTCTATCAGAAATATCACCTCCCCTTTCTGAAATCTAACTGACACGATTTCCATTTTTATTGGATCATGAAAACTTCTGACAAACATAAGCTGAAAAAGTCTTACATGCCTTACACTTCAGTCAGCTTCTCACTTGTCAATGTTACCGTCACCCAAAATAAAGACAACAGTCCTGAATTCCCCCATGCATTATGGTGATACCTTATATTGAAACCTATTTTTAAAAAAACCTGTTCCTTCCTTGTGTGAAGAAAGATAAAATACAACCTTCTACCACTCGTTATGTTCACCTCTCAGTGCCTAACTATTGATAAGTCCACAGGCACACCTGAAAAAGATTATCAGATTGTGGTATTTTATTATACAAAACAAACCAAATCCAAGACAATTAAGTCTAAGCTCCAAGGAGTCGAAAATTCTAAAAGTATTTTAAAGTGCCACTTGCTCTCAAAATTTTTATAAGAGTTTTAATACATTCTCTACACAAAAAGGCTTATGATTAGGATTTTATCTTGTCAGTATTAGTTTCAGGCTGTTATGGCATGATTGGTATTTGCTCTAAGTCAAAACTTGACATAGGCATTATTTCCTCAGAGCCTAGAAACAGGAAGTGGAAGAGATATAACTTAAAAAAATAAGAAACCAACTAAACAAGCCAAATTTAAGGCTTAAAACAATTATTAGGTTGTTTGTCTTTAAATACTAACACACTGCAGTCCATTTCTCAGAGCGGGCATGGATTACAATAACTGACAAAAAGATGCACTGCACTTCTACATTAGAGGGGCATAATGAAAAGCTTTTAATTGCAGCTTTACTGGCAAAAATGGTTATTTTAAATTTATTCAGTTATTACTTTTAACTCTAAGGAAGCTTTTTGTTTTGGGGTTTTGGGTGGTTTGGTTGTGGTTTTTTTTGTTGTTGTTGTTTTTTTTTTTTTAAGATGAGGAATAGGTCCCACCAGGTAGACAATACTATTTCAGAAGTTTGATGAAAGCAAACTAACAAGTGTATCAAATATTTACATCAGCATAAGACCCTCATCCTTCTCAAATATAACTTAGTGATAAGAAGCAAAGGACCACTAACGCAAGGACTGACAGTCTACCCGTTTTCTATACAAGCATTCCAGAGATCCAACACAGGAAAAACACACATTATAATCCCTAAGCAGACAAGATCTATAAGGCAGAAACACTTCCTTAACTACTAGTGATCCTAGAGAGAAAGCAGTTTTCCAAATGGCCCCAACACATGTATCATAGTCCCAAAACATACTGACTTCAGCTTCCATTTAAAGCAATGAGAATGGTCACAAAAAAGCCCACTAAGACAGCTAGATTCAGTTTCCCTGCTTAGACCAATTTCTTATTAAGGCTAGTCATAAAAATGTGCATGTATTCAACCACTGTTTGGCAAAGCTTGAGTTTAAACAAACTCACCTTCAGGTTTTAATTTGTTCACTCTGGCATAATTTTTGGACTAAAACTTGAAAAGTGCAAAAATATTTAATTATATCTTCTTAAAAAAAAATAATTCATTTTATTGGTGCAACAACCCCAATTTCTCAGGAGTTAAATCCATTGCCAGCAATGGATAGAAAAGGAAGCACCAGCATAAAAGAATCAAAGTGCATTTCCAGTATGCCAATGCTGCATAAATTGGCAAGCCATAATCTTATATTCACTACTGAAATAGATTATGCTAAATTCATTTCATAAAAGTCTGTATTACACATTAACATACAAAGTCTGTCATGAAGTCTTGGGGATACTGCAATGAATCATCAAAACGGAAACGTTTAGTGACTGTACTGCTGTCCTCTGGAATGTTTTCTTTGTCTTCCTTGTTGCTACAGGTACCATTACAACTGGATTTCACACTCCGCTCTTCTGAGCATTTTGTTGTGTGTCCTGGCATCAGAGAAGAGCTGCAAGTTTCTTCAGGGCTACACAAGAGTATGAACTCCCCTTGCTGCAACCACAAATGAGAAAGACAGGCCTCTGCTGTGGGTCTTTCCCTTTGAAAGAGAAAAGGGAAAAGTTGCTTAAGTTGATTTCAGAAATACTGACAATGTAATTAAAATAGCTCTGACACACGCTGAGAAATTCTAAGCAGAATTGACATGAAAAAGTTAGTATTTTTGGTTTTCCACCACTACCACTGCTGCTAAAAAACACATTAGACCCTACCATAGTTAAAGTATTGGCAACATGCATCTAAATTTTAGTTGACAGTTTCCCCTACTGCTGAGAGTCAGAAAGGTAAGCTTTTCATCAGAACAAGGAACAGGTATTTCTCAGCCGGTATTAGTAGTGCCTTGGAATGTTTTCAACATTGTATATATAAGTGCACGTGCTTATGCTTTTGAAGTCCTATGCTTTATACAGACTATTGTGAACAGGGAGGCTAATGAATATTCAGTCTTTAGGTTTTCAAGAAGGGCCAAATAACATTGTGTCACCAACTCTATCTGGCATTTTGCAGTCTTTTACTCTTGCAATTCATCATAAACTGGTGTAAACCCTTCCAAAATCTAGTTAATACTAAACAAGCCACAGATTTGCAAAATTGTTCCTTTGCATAACTTACTATAGTGCTACTATAGTTTTCATCATGTTCTGTATTGTTAAGTTCATATAATTATAGAATGGTTTGGCTTGGAAGGAACCTTAGAGATCATCTAGTTCCAACCCCCCTGCTATGGGCAGGGACACCTTCCACTAGACGAGGTTGCTCCAAGCCCCATCCAACCTGGCCTTGAACGCTTCCAGGGATGGGGCCTCCACAGCTTCCCTTGGCAACCCATTCCAGTGTCGCACCACCCTCAAGAATAAAGAATTTCCTCCTAATATCTAATCTAAATCTAATCTCTTTCAGTTTAAAACCTTTACCCTCATCCTATTGCTACACACTCCCTGATAAAGGGTCCTTCTCTATCTTTCCTGTAGGCCCCCTTTAAGTACTGGAAGGCTGCTATAAGGTCTTCCTGGAGCCTTCTCTTCTCGAGGCTGAACGACCCAAACTCTCTCAGCCTCTCCTCATAGGAGAGGTGCTCCAGCCCTTTGATACTCTTTGTCATCCTCCTCTGGACCCTCTCCAACAGGTCCATGTCCTTCTCATGTTGGGGGCCCCAGAGCTGGATGCAGTACTTCAGGTGGGGTCTCACGGGAGTGTAGCAGAGGGGCAGAATCACCTCCCTCGACTTGCTGGTCACACTTCTTTTGATGCAGCCCAGGACACGGTTGGCTTTCTGGACTGCAGGCGTGCATTGCTGGCTCATGCTGAGCTTCACATCCACCAACACCCCCAGGTCCCTCTCCTCAGGTCTGCTCTCAATCCATTCTCCACCCAGCCTGTATTTGTGCTTGGCATTGCCCCAACCCACGTGGAGGACCTTACACTTGCCTGGTTGAACTTCATGAGGTTCGCATGGGCCCACCTCTCAAGCCTGTCCAGGTCCCTCTGGATAGTATGTTTTCCCTCCAGCATGTTGACTGCACCACACAGCTTGGTGTTGTCAGCAAACTCACTGAGGGTGCACTCAACCCCACTGTCCATGTTGCTGAAAGATGTTAAACAGCACTGGTTCCAATTCCGATCCCTAAGGAATGTCACTATTCATTGGTCTCCACTTGGACATCAAGTCATTGACCGCAACTCTGAGTGTGACCATCCAGCCAATTCCTTATCCACCAAAAGGTCCATCTGTCAAGTCCATGTCTCTCCAGTTTAGAGACAAGGATATCATGTGGGACAGTGTCTAATGCTTTGCACAAGGCCAGGTAGATGATGTCAGTTGCTCTTCCCTTATGCACCAATGCTGTAACCCCATTGTAGAAGGCCACCAAATTTGTCAGACACGATTTGCCCTTACTGAAGCTACGTTGGCTGTCACCAATCACCACCTCATTTTCTCTGTGCCTTTAGCATAGTTTCCAGGAAGATCTGCTCCATGACCTTGCTGGGTACAGAGGTGAGACGAACTGGCCTGTAGTCCTCCAGGTCTTCCTTTTTTCCCTTTTTAAAAATGGGAGTTATGTTTTCCCTTTTCCAGTCAGCAGGAACTTCACTGGACTGCAACAACTTCTCAAATATGGATGGATAGTGGCTTAGCAACTTCATCCGACAGTTCCCTAAGGTCCCACGGATGCATCTCATCAGGTCCCATGGGCTTGTGCACCTTCAAGTTCCTTAGACAGTCTCAAACCTGGTCTTCTCCTACAGTGGGTGGTTCTTCATTCTTTCAGTACCTGCCTTTGCCTTCTGCGACGTGGGCGGTGTGGCTAGAGCCCTTGCCGGGGAAGACTGAGGCAAAAAAGTCATTGGGTACCTCAGGATTTTCCATGTCCCAGGTAACCAGCTCTGCCGTTTCATTCCGGAGAGGGCCCACATTTTCCCTAGTCTTCCTTTTATCACTGACATACCTGTAGAAGCTTTTCTTGTTGCTGTTGACATCCCTGGCCAGATTTAACTCTATCTGGGCTTTAGCTTTCCTAACCTGATCCCTGGCTGCTCAGACAATTTCTCCCAGGCTACCTGCCCTTGATTCCACCCTCTGTGGGCTTCCTTTTTGTCCTTGAGTTTGTTCGAGAGCTCCTCGTTCATCCATGCAGGCCTCCTGGTGCTTTTGCTCTTTGTTGGGATGCATCACCTCTGAGCTTGGAGGAGGTGATCCCTGAAAATATTAACCAGCTTTCTTGGGCCCCTCTTCCCTCCAGGGCTTTATGCCACAGTACTCTGCCAAGCAGATCCCTGAAAAGGCCAAAGTCTGCTCTCCTGTAGTCCAGGGTAGTGAGCATGCTCCTTACTGCCCTAAGGATCTTGAACTCCACCATTTCATGGTCTCTGCAGCCAAGGCTGCCCTTGAGCTTCACATTCCCCACTAGCCCCTCCTTGTTGGTGAGAACACAGTCCATCACAGCACCTCTCTTACTGCAGCAGCAATAGCAGCACAGCACCTCTCCACTGCATTTCCAGCAAGTGCTGAGGAACTTGCTGGAAATGCAATAGAGCCCACTACTTGTCCTTAACTCTACCAGAACACATGGGTATTTTCTGGTCAGAGAACTGTAGCTTTACAGAGTTGACTATCTGAGGGCAGATTTTTCTTCCTAAGATTCAAGAAGGTATAGTCATCAAGAATTGGAATAGGGAAAAAGAAAAAAAAAAAAGGTTATTGAGGATATAATAAAGACTCTGAGACGTCCAGAAGCAAAAAAACAAGTAGAGTAGTAACTGTGACAGAACATCACACATCCTGCAGGTCCACACTAATGTTTACCAAAGCAGGCTCTTCAAAATTGCTTCCCTTATGATACTATGGTGTTCATGAGTTATTCCAGATATTGACAAACCCTCTGTGTGAGATGCCAAAATAGAAAGGACTTGTTCATCCTTGATCCTGTCCAGACATGAGTTTGTATGGAGTCCTTATTTCACTGAGGTAGGTACTTCATGGATATCATCTCCCATCGTCCCCTCCTATCAAAGAATCTCTCAACCAAACAACAGGGTCACTCCTGCTTACTGCAGGCCCTCTGAAGAAAACGGGGACTACATCATCTCACCACAAATGATAATACATAGCACTACAATTGATAATACCTGATCATCCCTAGTAGAACATGACTAACTGAATTTACTAAATATTATTCCCCCATATTTACTTTTTAGGGTGTTTTTCTTTCTTTTTAGTTGTTGTTGTTTTGGGTTTGTTGTGTGCTGGTGCAACAGTTAAAAAAAATAATCCAGATTTAACACTATACAGGAAGCGCAGACACAGTCTGTAATTCTACCACTCTCAAAGACTATCTTCTCAAAGTTCAGCTACTTTGAAAGGCCTTCATTAAAGTCTGAACTCCCAAAGAATGCAAAGTTATGGAAATGTGCCTTACAAACAAAGAAGTTTGTACTTTTCAGAGAACATTTTTTTTAAAAACTGAACATGGCAAACCACTATATATTCCTGAAGAATATATGTTCAGTTGCAAGAGTGCCAAGTTTTTATATAAAATGTATTAAAGTAGAATGATACATTAAAGATAAGTCAGAAAACAAGAAAGTACTGCATCAAAAAGATTGCATTTTTCTCTCCAAATTGTGCAATGGTGTTAAATTATAGACAAGAATGTGACCTTTCTAGAATGTATTTAATCAGATTTCTTAATAAAATGTCCTCTGAATGAAAATATAAAGAAACTCAAAATACAAAACTCAAAGCACAAGCCTGACTACAATAATAGTCAGACAGTGAACGAAAAGATCCTTTTCATACATTATGGAAAAGCATAAACCTACACTTTTAAATATCCAGCTGATAATACCAATGCATTGTAAAATGTCTGACTAATCATATCAATTGTATTAAGCTCCCAAATGAAAATTCACCTTTTCTAGGTGTTCCACAAACATAAACAATAATATTCTTGCCCGGAGGAGTTTGTTACTTACTCTGGATTTTTAATGAGAAGTTTTTGAATGAAGTCTTTGGCAGGCTGTGAAACTGATGAAAATATTTCTTCTGAATAATCCACGTTAACTTGAGATATATTAAGGTAAGTTTCTTGATTATCAGCTCCGACAAATGGAGATTCTTGTGTTAGCAGCATGTATGAAATTACACCTATGTTCCTGAGATAAGAAAACAATATATAATCCTACTAGGATACCTAAACATTATAACCCTATATTTATTGTGATAACAATCAAACTTCCTGATCCATACCACGCTCAAAGAATTAGAATCATCATGTGACATCTCACTTTATGTGATACAAGCATGTATGCACATGCACACACAAGGAAAGCTATGTATATAGCTCAATGAAGGGATTTTTGAGAATTGCTTACTTTCAATATACTCCCTTTTCTTCCCATTGAGATTGTTAGCAAAGGGAAATATATCACTTCTACATAGCCTATTCTTGGACATATGGCAATTCTGGATGATAGAACTGGAAAACGATAGACTTTCTAATTTGCATGTAAATAAAAACACATCCTTCGCTACAATTCTGGATGAAGTATCAAAGACTTGATTTAGTCAAACTCTCTGTACAATCGACATGTCTTACAATATCCCCTTGCTGAGATAGTTTTCCCTAAGGACATGAATGCAAGTACCACACATCACGTGACGTATTAGAAGTCTTAGGTGGTTTTCTGATGCATAATAAAAATGGTTTTGTGATCTGATAGATCAAACCTTAGTACACATTACAGTGTGGAAATATGCTGCTATGTTTGTCATTCCGAGTAGAGCACCGATAGTTTCTTTTTATGCCTTCCCACAAAAGCAGACAAATAATAAATGGTTAAAAAACATTCACTAAAAGATTTAATTCCTATTATGAGTTGAGAATTTCAAAGGAGTAATTAGATCATAGCAACTTTTAAAAAAGTTTTAATTATTTAGATGCTTAAGAGCATATGAATATTTTGTTTTTAAGGAAACATCCCAAAGCTAACCTTTACACTAACATAGCTTATGAAATTAATAGGCTACAAAGGTATACTTAATAAAGTTGTAGATTAGTTTAAGGTACTTGTCTCAATTTTTATGACTTATTCTGTATATATTGCTCTAAAGATAAGAAGCAGAAAGTTAAAATACTTATCATTGGTATAATACAATTATTTAATGATACAAAAGTGGGTAGGGAGGAGTGTCCAAGAGTACTTAATACCTGAAGCATGTCATCCAAGAGTAATTAATACCTAAAATATGCTATCCAATCATTGTTATTGTTTCCTTAGAACAAATACCTATACTCCGCATGCTCAGAAGCCACCTGCATTCCCTACTAGGTGTGCAACAGACGCATATACAGTAATTCCTGTAAGCCCTGATTCATACCCTGAGGGCTCCTTCCCCTCCCAACTCTCCCTCTTTGGTCAGCCCACCAACAGAAGGGTATTCTTGGAAGCAGGATAAAACTGCATTAGAATCTGGATCTGGCCCCTAGATTGTTAAGTAGTCATGCCTACATCAATAAAATGAATTAAGATATACAACCTACCACATATCTGTAGCAGTGGTAATAGGATCGTAGTTTAAGATTTCTGGAGCTAGAGAAAGAGATGGGGAGAAGAAAAACACTTTAATAGATGTATTTTTCAGTGGCCTTGAATCATGCACTACATTTCTAGCATTTTTTTGCCAACTATTATTATGAGAATAAACATGCAGTTTCAATAATCAAGTTTATTATTTTCAAGCCACAAGGGTGGAAAAAAGTTATTTCCATTTGATTAGACATACTGATGCTTAACTGGTTCACACTAAAATGGCACTACGCATAAAGCCTTCAGCATATTAACACTGCAAGGCCAAATGACCAAGGCAATTTTATGATCAGTGGCTGTATCAGTATGCTATACAGCAAGTTATTCGCTACAGATTGAAGTGCTCTTAAATTGAGTGTAGGCAGATCATTAAGGAAACCTGCCCCTTGGAGAGGGCCAAGTGTTAATGGCAATCTTTCCCTTCCTGAGGAATATTTTAATCTTATTAAATCATCATACTAGACAGCACTCCTAATTCAAAGAGCATTTCTTTGTGCATGCTAATGTTGTATTTCAACTCTAATCAAAAGAATTTAACAGCCAAAATTTCTGGTTGATTTAACTGTCTGCATCACAGCAAATACTATAGCATGAAATTAGAGGTGCACTCATCAATATAAATTGGGATTTTTTTGGTGCAAATATTAGACTACTCTAAAAAAAGAGCAGCTCAAAACATGTTGCCTTGTTCTGTTGTTCTTTCTCCGGTAACGACCGATAAGCTGATAAGCACATTACATGAACTGTTTCTGTTTTCTCAAAACCATACATCAGAAATCGTGACGCAATTCTTCCATACCTAGATACTCTGTTGTTCCCATGATCTGCCGCAGTTCACTAGAATTCTCAAGCTTCCGAGACATACCAAAATCTACAATTTTTACATCACCAAGAGGATTGATGCTGCTTAGCAAAATATTTTGAGGCTAGAATAGAAAAGATTTAATTCTCAATTAATAAAATATAAGCTGCAAAAGATCCCGATGTACTAAATGACATTTCAGTTTCTATTATGCAATACTTATTACTAAATTTTATTTTTAAAAATTATTTAATCTAATACACACCTTTTTCTCCTCATCTTTGTTATGCATTTAACAAATGATCATAATATTAAACTGAAGTACTGAAGTACTAAAATAAAAAGTCTGCTGCAGCCTCACCTTTAAATCAAGATGAACAATATTGTTTTCATGCAAGCAGCAAAGTCCTTCAAGTATTTGTCTTATAAGCCTTATAATATCCCTTTCACCGATTCTGTCATCCAGATCTGAGACACATAAGTCAAATATTTCTCCTCCAGCAGCACTGAAACACATTCAAAGACACTTATGTATTGTTTGAATTTTCAAGCTTAAGTAAGGAAAAGTTGTATATACAGTACCTATTTATACAGTATATGTTAATTTATTATATTCTCAGAGAGGCTGGGAATATTGTTATTCTTACTTTTTTTTTTCTTTTACATACATTTATGCCAAGACACATCATATAAGCACATAGAAAAGGAAAAAAAAAAATAATCTGATGATGCTTTTTCTTTCGTCACAGCTGGCAACAGCAGTTGAGACAGTGTAACAGAACTTTATGGCTGAAAACTTCACAACACTTTGGTACTCTCAAGCACACTTTCCTGTAAGCAAGTGTGAATATGCCTTCAGGAAGATGAGTTTTATCATCATTCCCTAACAGAAGGAGCCTTTCTCTTCAAGTCAAATCTAATTTTTTTTTCCATTAGGCCAGTTCCATAAATAATTCAAAGCAACATTTTTATCCGCCCCCCCGATGTGGCTTTGGTGTAAGTGTAAGAACTACAATGCAATGAACAGCTACAGTTGCTGAAGAATATTTCTGGAGCAGGAGGAAACTGCATACTTGCCATCCTAGGTCCTGCCATTCTGATGGAAGACTGAAAATCAGGTATTTCTATCAGAGAGGTACCAGGAAGAAAATGTAGCATGCTGCTGCTGATTATATACATATACAGTTGCCTGGTCAGTTAGCAAGCAGTATCTTCCAGAACTCTAGTAGACACAGAATATTCAGAAATACAAGGACTCAGCTCTGTCACTTTGAAATTTCCCATTTCTACACCAACAACAAAGATGACATTGACAAGCTTTGTGTTTTCACACAGCATCTCAAATACATCTTCCTGAGAAAAAGGCTGTTGTTTACTTACAGAAAATCCTACTATTAGTACAGCATAAAGGAAGCATGGAAATAACTGTGTTGCGTGTGGTTTATTAGTTCTACGCTTTGCCAGTGTCAGCTGTTTCCTTTTGTGCTGGGTTTGAAATCGTTATTCAGCCTGCTCTAACTGCCTGAAGTTTCTCTCTCTTAAGGATAAAGAGCTACCTCAAAATGACAGATCAGTAAACTTGAATTTCATCGTTAGCAAAATGCTAAGAGTCTATAAAAAAAGTTAGATAATGGACAACATGGATAGACAGTCACTATGCGGCTGGAGCTATATGAGGTGTCAGTAATGCCTCCCCTCGTTGCCTTTATGACAAAACGTAGATGAGTCGAAGAGCAGTGAATGTCATTTACTTCAACTTTAACAAGGTTTTCAACACTCTCTCCCATAGTATTCTTGTATCCAAGTTACTACATTATGGTCTGGATGGGTGGACAACCAGATGGGTAAAGAGCTGAACAGCTCTGCTGAAAAGGATTTGGGAGTCCTCACAGACAGCGAGCTGAATGCAGCAAAGAAGCTCAGGAGCATGTTGGGCTGTAATAACAGGGGCACAGCCAGTAGGCTGAGGCAAGTGACTCTACCTAGCATGCTAGACCACAGCTGGAATGCAGCACTCTGGTTTTGACTCCCCAGTTCAAGGAAGACATTAACAAGCAAGTTCAGCACCAACTGAGAAAGTGAGTGAGTATATGACCTGTAGCATACATAAACATAAGATATCATCAGAAAAATAATCTAATAGAATCCTACACAATGCCAAACTTTGAACTGGCAAGTACAGTTCAGGAAATTTTGATTGACAGTTATTTGAAATAATTGGACCAATGTGCAGAGCAGCCAAAACAAAAGCTAACCTACATGGCTATCATCAGGAAGGCTACTGAGAACAAAATGTAGCAAAATGATGCTCAGTATAAGATCTTAGCACATAGTTCTGGCTTCTGTGTCTTCAAGAAGCACATAAGATTAGTGGAGACACAGAGAAGGGCAGAGAGGCAGAGAGGACAGACAGTTGCTTTACAAGAAGAAACCACGGAGACACTGACTCTTCAGTTTGGATAGAAGATTGAGGGGGAAGACTATGAATGAGGCTTACAAAAAATAAAGCTGCTTTAGAGATAAAGAAAGAACTGTTATTCACCAAATCCCACAATGAGAATTGGGAAGCACCTGATTAAACTACCTGATTAGTTGAAAACCGATAAAAGAAAGTATTGCTTCACACAGTAGGTAATGAACATCCGGAGTTTATTCCACCGAAGTAGACAGGATCATCATGTTCAAAAAGGGACAAACAGATTCACAGACTATAGATCCATAAACAGACACTAAAAGGAACACGCAGAGAGGTATCCTCAGTACAATACCTCTGGTTGCTGGGAAAGTGCAAAGAGAATGGACAGCAAGAAGTGGACAGGCTCATATGCTCCTTAGCTCTTCCTAAACAGCATCTCCCTACAGCCACTGCTGGAATCGGCAGCAGATTAGACAGACCATTGATCCGACTCTGTAGGGCATTCATTAGTTCTTCAATGAACAAAACTAGATAGATTTGAAAATTAGTACAGCTGCCTGGTACAGCTGTAAAATGAATTAATACAGCTGCCAGGTTTCTCTCTGAATAACTGGATCCCTCCAATTACCTTTGACCCTCAGATTAGAAGAGTAACAACCTCTGTTGTGGGGCTTTTGAAGAAGTATTCATGTCTTTAGTAACTGCCTCCACAGAGATGGCCATATGAACTAGCATCCATTTCTGTCCTTTATTTAGAAAATGTGTGCTTACACAAACTGATTCTTACTACCACATCTTCCAACGAACCCTACCAATACAATTCAACAACAGCGAGGACCATATGTAGGAGGAAAAATACAGCTACACAGGAAATGCTTAAAAAATATTTTATGAGTAAGAAACTTGTTTCTTGCAATTCTTTTAAAGTATTGCTTCAGAGTTCCGATACTGAGAAACAAACAAACATAAACACCTGCTTATTCTGCTACAGAAGGATGTAATTTAGAAGCATAATCAGCCTTCTGCTTATACCAATAGAATTAGGAACACTTACTGCAAGACTTCTGAACCCTACTACAAAGTAGACCATTAACACCAATGTAATACAAGGTACTTGTTTCATTACAGAGCTTTAATAAGCAAGACTAAGATAGCTGACCTGAAACAGAAGCAGTAAAGTCAGTATGGCTTTTATGTGAACTTGCACTTGTTCTTGATAAGAAGTTCAAAACTTGTCATCTGGACTTTGTCTTTACTCCTACATTATTTATTATTTTAGCCTTCTCAGAACAACAAATAATATGCTAGGGATCATCTAGTTCCAGGAAGAAAAGCTTTTTTTAAGATTATCTAGCTACATTAGGAAAATTTGAAGGAATTTATCATGGTGTGTGCAGTCCACTATTAACAGCTCTTCAAATACTTTGTACATGAAACTTAAATCCTAGAGAGAGACTTTCTGAATTAGTTTCACAAACTACATTTTTGTTCCTTGCATTTCAAACAGAAATTTACACATACACCAAATATGATAGATAATTCAAATTAAATTCCCAAATCAGACTTGTTTTTAGAGCTAATGAGAAGCCACAGGGACATCTAAAGAGAAATGGGAATTTTGGAGGAAACAGCTCCAAAAGCCAAACAGTTTTAAAACAACAAACCCACTAAATTTAGAAGCTCAGAACCCGCAAATGAATTGCAAGTTTTCAGTCATCAAAAAGCATCAAGCAGTGACTGAAGTTCACAGAACATGGACATGCTCTGCTTCTCTGAAATCTGTGTACTTGGTATCAGTGGCTACTTTTTTGGGGGGTATGATTTAAGATGCATCAGAGCACTGTGCACTTTCTGTAGGATTCAAGAACATTCTCTCCGCTCAGCTTGCATGAAAGATTCTTTAAGGGGAAAAAAAATAAAAGTGCACCTTAGACTTTGTATTCAGGTTTTATAATAGGTTAGCCTGACCTGAAAATTATCAGAGCTTTTTTACAAAAATCCAACTAGCAGAAGAAACAATCCGCTCTAATTAAACAGGCAAGCTTCAATCAAAATTACCCTCCTGAGATAGTATTCAGAGGCACAAAAAATATTTCAGTTTGAAATTGAGTGAAATTGTCTATGAAACTGAGTTACGCAGTGGCAAGAAAGACGTATCTCTATTTTTTCATAGCTTTTTGTAAAAAAAAAAATCTTTCAGTACATTTTTGAGTACAGAACTACTATAGGTTTCTATGTATTTTGTTTAATGCCTTATTCCATATTGTTTGACATAACTCATTAGCTTTGGATGTAACAACACATACGTACAAACCCAAAGATTCAAATTAACAGCAATTGATTCAACTCTTGCATTTACATGAAAATAAATCATACCAAAAAAGTCCTAAGAGCTTATAAAGTATATCGCAATGAAAGTTAGTATAATGTATATAGCACACTGTTGTAATTCTTCTGGGTGTTCAGGCAACTCCTGCAAAAAATGAGTATATTGACAGATTTGTAACTACAAACATGCGACATTTGATGAAGGCATACTTACTATTCCAACACTAAGATGATTTCATTTGCTGTTTCATAGACTTCATGGAGATTAACTATGCGAGGATTAGATTTCATTAATTCAAGTACAGCAACTTCATGAAGAATCTCTGCTTTGCAGTCTTGACCTCTTCTTCTTTTCTTTAAGAATTTAGCTGCATACTCTTGGCCTGTGGATTTAGCTATACATTTTCTAACCACACCACATCTTCCTCTACAAAATAAAAGGGAAAACATTAAGACCCAAGACATAAAAAGTATGTAAATTGCCATTAGAAATAAAAAGGCATGGCAAATAATTGGAAATTAAAAAAAATAAAAAAAATATCAGGGTAATGCTACATTTGGCCTGTTCTTACACTATTCCCTGAACATTCACTTTCAGCCACTGTAAGAAAAATGATACTAAGCTAGATGAAGCTTTGTGGAGACCCAGTACAATTCCTTTTATACAGACTAGCTAAGCATTAAATCAGAGTATCAGGTTACATGGACATTCTTACTGTAGGATCATAGAATAACTCAGGTTGGAAGGCACAACAACAAAGTATCCTAACAACGAAGAAGTCAGGCAAAAAAAGCCAGGAGGTCTGCAGAACAAGGAGCTCTTGAACACACTCAAAAGCAAAAAGGAGGCCTATATAGGGTGGAAGCAAGAACAGGTAGCCTGGGAGGAATACAGAAAAACTGTCCAAGCAGCCAGGGATCAGGTTAGGAAAGCTAAAGCCCAGATAGAATTAATTCTGGCCAGGGACATCAGAGGCAACAAGAACGTCTACAAATATGGCAATGATAAAAGGAAGACTAGGGAAGATGTGGGCCCTCTCCGGAACGAAATGGGAGACCTGGTCACCCAGGAGAAGGCTGAGGTACTCAATGACTTTTTTGCCTCAGTCTTCACCAGCAAGTGCTCTAGCCACACCGCCCAAGTCACAGAAGGCAAAGACAGCGGCTATGAGAATGAAGAACCACCAACTGTAGGTAAAGATCAAGTATGAGACCATCTAAGGAACCTGAAAGTGCCCAAGTCCATGGGACCTGATAAGATGCATCTGTGGGTCCTGAGAGAACTGTCGGATGAAGTTGCTAAGCCACTATCCATCCATATTTGAGAAGTTGTGGCAGTCCCACAAAGTTGCCACTAATTAGAAAAGAGGAAACGTAATCCCCATTTTCAAAAAGGGAAGAAAGGAAGACCCGGAGAACTACGGGCCAGTCAGTCTCACCTCTGTGCCCTCGCAATGTGCACTCACAGCCCAGAAAGCCAACTGTGTTCTGGGCTGCATCAAAAGAAGTGTGACCAGCAAGTCGAGGGAGGTGATTCTGCCCCTCTGCTACTCTCCTGTGAGACCCCACCTGAAGCATTGCATCCAGCTCTGGGGCCCCCAACATGAGAAGGACATGGACCTGTTGGAGCGGGTCCAGAGGAGGATGACAAAGAGTATCAAAGGGCTGGAGCACCTCTCCTATGAGGACAGGCTGAGAGAGTTGGGGTTGTTCAGCCTCGAGAAAAGAAGGCTCCGGGCAGACCTTATAGCAGCCTTCCAGTATCTGAAGGGTGCCTACAAGAAAGCTGGAGAGGGACTTATTGCAAGGGGAGGCAGCGATAGGACGAGGGGGAATGGTTTGAAACTGGAAGAGGGTAGATTTAGATTAGATATTAGGAAGAAATTTTTCACTCTGAGGGTGGTAAGGCACTGGAACAGGTTGCCCAGGGAAGTTGTAGATGCCCCATCCCTAGAGGCGGTCAAGGCCAGGCTGGAAGGAGCTCGGAGTAACCTGGTCTAGTGGAAGGTGTCCCTGCCCACAGCAGGGGGGGTTGGAACTAGATGGTCTTTAAGGTCCTTCCAACCTAAACCATTCTATGACTTCTGGAGGTCTCTAACAAAATCCCCTGCTTATACTAGGGCCAGCTATGAGATCCTACCGGGCTGCTCAGGGCTTTGTTCAGGTTGGCAATGTTATATTAAAAAAAAAACTCAACCAAATTATAGCACCTAAAGGATACAGTAATAAACAAAGCAAAACCCTGTGAAATGTAGTGAACGAATACAGAAAATAAAGCATATTTGTATGCTGGGGTGGGGGGGGCAGTACTCAGTGCAGGAAATTTTTAAGTCATAAAGAGAATTTCCCTCCACAAATCATGTAGTGCTGCTAAAAAAAAAACAAACCAAACCCCACAGGTATCTGCAAAATATTTAAAAACATCTTAACAGAAAGATATCCACTACTTAGCATTCTCTTTGTCAATTACAGTTAGACAAAGTATACTGCTTTATTTCCTAGTCAACTGTTTAGGTATGGAAACAAAAATGTATTTTGGCAAAGAAATGTTTTTAAAAGAAAACCACATACTGTAGTTAAAACATCAAGCTGACCTTTTAAAAAATTAGGGGAAAAAAATGCAGTTTTTTAAGCCAAGTTATAAACTCCTGAAAAAACAAAGTTTTATAATCACAAGTTTTGCGTTCCCAGAAATGCCTAGTTGCATACTTGCAAAGTGTTTTCAAATGATACAAGAAACATCATTTAAAGAAAAACAACTTGAAGGACTAAAATAAATTGTGTAAAGTTCTAACAACAGTTATAAAACTGTGTACAAAGAATGAGACCTACATTTATGTCTTTGAAAACACGCCTTTCCACGCATGCTTTTTGTTATCACAGCATACCAAGAACGAACTTAATGAAGAAGGTCAGTATGAGCTATCTGACTTGCACTTTTTCAAATAAATTAGCTTCTTTAGTAGAAGACTACATTCCCCTGCAGGCTTTGCCTTTTTTTTTTTCTGGTGGAAGAAAAACCCAGTGCCTAAAAGGAATGTCTCTGAACAAAACAGGAAAAAAAAAAAGCACGTCTGAGTCTTTTTTGAAAAATCTAGACTTCACTATTTTATCAAAAAAGGTATGAGCATCTCATGAAAAATAAGATTTCCATTTGCAAATAATGATATGTTAAATACAGTTTGTGCAAATCTTACTAAATTAAGCATGTAAAGTTGACCTTTAATCATACTGCTAACACTTATTTAGAAATAAATTCAACAAAACAGCTTCTCTGTCATAATTTATTTCAAAATCAATTGGTTGTAGGATTTCTTTGTCTGTTTTATAAAGCACCAAATTTAGAAAGGTTAGAGTACAAAACTCAAAAGAAAAACTAATTTAAGAGGCGAAAGTTATTTACAGTCTGATACATGCACACTCTTCATTTTAGCAACTATTTGTAAGCCTGAAACGGCCAAGTCCTTTCCCAGTTGTTAAATCAGCTTATTATTGCAGAACATTTGAAGTTATTGAGCTGAATTTTGTAACAAGGCAAAGTTTAAGATACTCCCCCACAGCTTACATTCTCGTTCTAACATCACATCACCCTGTCAACCACAAAAGTTTCTCTAAAATTAAAAAAGGGGAACTGGTTGAGTTTCATGAGAACAGCAAGATCTTCCCTGATAGTTTTTGCACATCCTCCTTCTAGTTGCTGTGGGTATAATAGCTTTGAGGGTCAGCAGTATCTCCAGATAGATGATGTAAGAATTTCCACTTGTTTATATTGCATTTGTTGTGTGCCAATTATTAACACAAAATTATTAAGACACAAAATTGTTTTAGAGCAGTGGAATTTCCCCGGAAATGCAAAAAAAAAAAAGGTGAGATCTGAAGTGTTACTCTGAAGCAAGCAAAGTGGTTCCCATTCCTCGTTGTCTGCAAAGCAACTGCTTAACCATCATTTTACAGCCCAGTTTTACGAGATAAAAACTGATTTCAAGTTGTTTTCATATCCCAAGTTATAAAACCACAGAAATTTAACTACTTCAAAAGAAGCCAAGCCATCCACACACTGGGGACAAACCTACTTAACCCACTAAACAGAACCTGCCTGCTTCGTGAGTCAGTGTCTTAAATACCAAAGGTCCTAAATGATAAGGGTGTGGGAGGAAAAAATGGGACTTGGGAAGCTTAAGCAGAGAAGAACAAAAGAACCATTGACTAAGTAACCTGAAGAGGAAGAAGAAAATTGCAAGTGAAAAAAGATTATTAAATCTTTTAGAAAAGCTTCAAAAAAAGATGAATTTTACATCACTTTCTATATAAAGTGTTGTAAACGCTTCAGCGATTTTGAAAAAAATGCATACATGCACTGTTAGTCGAGGAAAAGTAAAAAATGTTTCAAAATATACTAATCTGCTTCTTTTTCTTTGCATTTTGGTACTTATTTTGTTATGCCTAGTTCTGCATGTACAGAAAGTATTAAAGCTGGTTTTTGGAATCTACGCAAAATCTATACTTTTGTTTGCTTTAGACGTCATCTCACAGGTATGTATAATCTGAAAATCCAGCATTTTAAGAATACTGGAGTTCTAGAGGATGTTGCATATAAACTGCTTCTGTGGAGCCTAGAATTCAAAACTAGAGCTGACAAAGGGGTAAGAAAAGAGGAAAGTTATGGGCTGCGAGGTGCACTTGTTATAAGAGTGTACCAGCTAAAGCACATGCTAGAAAAAAAAGACACCAAGAGAACAATAAAGGAAAAAGAGCTCACAAAATCACACGCAGAAGAGCATCTTTGCTGACAAAACAAGTTACAGGTGCAAAGGATCACTATGTGGCACAGCAGAGCACAACAAGTGTGAGACTGACCCATGCCACTTCTGTTCAAGGAACTTGGAAACATGATGATGGCATTATGTTTGCATGCCTTTACACCCAATTCCCTGAATATTTTCAAGGTATGAATTAACCCAATGATTTCAAAAAAGCATTAACTCAGATGTCTGAAACAGTATCATAGATATCAAGGGTGTTTTTTTTCCCTTTTGTTTTATTTCCTATTTATTGTTGCAAACATGAGCAAGGGAAGCACGCTGCAAAATTACTCCGAAACAGCAGGTTGTTAGAAACTTCGACTAACTGCTTGAGGGTGGGAGGGCGAGAGAAGTAGTCTTTGTTTTCTGGACTTCAAAAAACTCAGAAAAACAACCAGAACAACCAACTCAAAATCGCTATTCCCTGTCTTGCAGCCTTACCCTATGTCATCTCTTCTTTAATTTACGTACTTGGAACATGATGTGTGACTAGGCAGGGGACATGGAAGAAAAGGAGCATAATCCCAGATCTACATGCCTATGAAAACAGGCTAAATCTCTCTGACATGGAAAAGGCTGGCAACTTATGCCTCACTGTATCTTGTCCTGGTCCCTGGAGAATCTGTTGGATACTGCAAAGAAGGGAGTGGGAAAGGGAGAGGCATACTTCATTCCCCATCTATTACCGTAAAGTTTGCCAGAAAAGGTCTATCATTGCACAAAGAATTCTCTTGCAGCAGAAATTCCTCTTACTAAAATAAAATAAATATGAATAATCTTACCTTCCTAGTTCTTTTGATTCAAGCATATAAAAATTGTGGAAATTGTCTGTCTTGATTTGTGTCTGCAGAGATGTGGCTAACAAGCCAGAAAGGCTTTTATTCTCCAACTTTCTCCTCGACATATTCAGGAACAGGTCTCTCTATTCAACCAGTCACCTGTTAAAGCAAAAAAAATTCAAAGTTTTGGAAATCCCATAATTACAGTGCAGGAAAGTACACAAATATTAGAGTTTAGGTCTATCAGACTAGAATAGCCTTAGGTTTGTTCAGCAGTGACCTGAAAACAACACATTTAATCACTGTAAAAATAAAACCTTAGAGGAAGACTAATCAAGACATACTAAGAAAATTAATCAAAATACTTTTTTTTAATAAATAATTTTAATATTGAGATAAGGTGGGTTTTCCCCCCCCCCAGAGCGTATCAACAAAATATTAGGGATAAGCTTCAGTTCCAGTAAAAATGTAGTTATTAACTACTTAACTATTAATGGTATGTGCTTTTTTTTTTTTTAAGCGTTCTGCAAATAAGTTTTAACTCTTCTTTGGATTCTGGGTAAGTTCCAGCAATTCTCTTAAATTTACACTTTTAACTTGTATCCTTGGGGTACTTAACCAAAACTCCTTCCTGTTTGTTGTCTGCAACACAGCAGGAATAGCTAACCACAAGAAAAAGAAGGGGGTGGTTGTTTTTTTTTCCAGTGGGAAGATTAACATTTCTTATTAAACTCACCCATAGCTCCTCTAAGTTTCACTTTAACACTAAATTAATTGTCAGAAATCAGCATGAATGGACAACATCCTCTTTGCAAGTTCAGATCATTTAGAACCAAATGATGTCGTAATCCTGATTAAATTACCTTAATAAATCAGTAGAATGGCACATTATGAAGATGCACCCACCCACATTATTTCTACTACTATTTAAAAAAAAAAGCCAACAGTAAAAATACTGGGGTTTGGCATACACATTTATAGGCCTGAAGCATCTCTTCAGGTGAAATGCAAAAGCAAAGCAGAAAAAGGTTACTGAAGGATAACAGAAGTCTTGATGGTTTATTTTAAGTTAAAGAGTAGGTTTATCTTTATTAACGAAGGAAAAAAAAAAACACAAGGCAAATTACAGTTCAGATACAGTTTAACTTACAAAAATACACTTTCAGTTTTCAAATGACAGAAGTGTACTATCAGAAACTTCTGGTGGAGCACTTGAACTAGTTATGATTCAAATATAACCCAGTACCCATCAAACATTGTTCCAATTACCAGTTGTCGGAACATGGATATTGATCTTGGAACTATTTTGGATTTAAGTTGTAATTCATGTTTTAGCAAGAAAAAAAACACGCTACACAGTTTAAAAATATCTTCAAAGTATCATTTGATAAGCATGAAATAACTTCTTAAAAAGTTAGCAAGGAGTAACAATAAAATCTAACATATCACCTTGTTTGTAACAAACATGCATTCCTTTTTCCCCAATTATATGATACCTCATCATTTAAGAGACTGATTCAGATGTCTGAAATTTTACATAGCTCTCCTTAGAACTGTACTCACTAAAACCGTTTAACAGTTAAAGTTACCTTGTTACTGCAGTACTTCAGCATAAAAAGATTTATTTATATTAGACAGTTGACTAATTGATGAAGAGCTTACTATTATCAAATTTATTATGTAAGCTTCCATTTTATATCACTATTCTTGAAGAGTTATGATTAAGGAGAACTTTTTTCATGTTGAATTAACTTTGTTTCTCTAGTAAGACACCACATCTCTTTTTAGCTTGGTATCATCAAAAGTGGAGAAAAATATATTCATAGCAGCCAAACACAAACAGGCACATTATCTATTGAGAAGAATGAAATCCAATTTCAAATCCAATTAGCTATGAAAAAAGGCACAAATTCTAATACATTAACTAATTCCAAAATTAAAAGTGATGTTGGTGGTGTTACACATTGCACCACAAGCCCCGAGTAACAGACATTAGAAGTACGGATCTCCCAGCAATTTGCAAGCTTCCCACTAAAGAGAAAACTTTCCACTAAACTATCTTTAACTGGGCAAAAAGTCACTTGATTTAATTGTTTCCAAGAAAAGTCAAGACCCTGCTCCAGGCTAGGAAGACGTTCATCTTCAGCAGAGACGGACCACGGCCGAGCAGCACCGGGACAGTACGCGACACTGCAGGGCCCGCACCTTCCTCGGTGGCGACGGGTGGCAGGCACCCAGCGCCCTGCCGGGGCCGGCGGAGCGGCGACCCCCGCGGCGACCTCCGCTCACCGCTAGCCCCGGGAGACGGCTGTCCCCCCACACCTCCTCACCTCAGCCGCGCTTTAGCCTTTCGGCGAAGACCTGCCCCACTCCGCAGCCAACGTTAGATGCGCAGGAGCGACTGCGAGACGGAGATAAGTACTCCGGCTCAGCCCAGACTCCCTTTTCTGAGCTAACGAGGAGCGGCAGCGGCAGATCCGCATCCCGCACGTTCTTTCCCTCGCTCCGCGCCCGGCCTTTCCCCCGTGACCGAGCCCCCGTCCGGAGAGGGCTGAAGGATACGAAGCGCTCCCTTCGCCTCCGCCCTCCCCTGCTCCCTGTGCTACCGCAACGAGAGCCCGCGGCGGCTGCCCGCTCCCGAGTGCGCTGAACCCCGGTCGGGACGGGCCGCCGGCATCAGGGCGGGACCCGGCCCAGGCTGTCCGCGGTACACCCCAACTCTCCTCTCTCCTCGCAGGCACCCCCTGCGCCTCGGGCTGCTGCCGCCAGCGCTCCCCCGGGGCGGGCAGACGCGCACAGGCGAGCTCCGACACCGGGCAGGAGAGGCAGCAGGACGCTCCCACCGCCCACCTAGCGCCCCACCGGATCCGCCCGCCCTCATCCGCGGGCAGCTAAGGCCGGGAGCTGCAACCCCCGGGCGGGCAGGCTCACCTCTCTCCGCCGGACTGCCAAGAAGCCCCTCACGGGCCAACGGTCGCCCCAACGGGCCGCACGCGCTGCAGGCCGGCCCGCGCACCCGCCAACCGCCGCGCCCGCACAGCCGGCGTTTGAAAAGCGCAGCCCGGTAGATGTGGCTGCCCCGGCGGCGCCCGGCCGGCCCGCCCACTTCGGCCGCAGAGAGGCCAATCCGCGGCCAGAGGGGCGAGCCCTCTGCCCGGCGATTGGTGGGGAGCCCTCCGAGCCGGGAGCGCCCCCGCTCGGCTGCCCTCGCCCCTCCAAGGCAGCCGGGGTGGGGCGGGGGCGGTGCGGAGCCGCTGCTGGCGGCGGCTGAGGCGGCCGGGGGCGGCAGGTGCCGCCTGCCCGAGCCGCCGGCTTGCCGAACTCCTTCGTGCCAGCCGAGGAGGCGCCGCCGACACGGCCGGGTCGCGCTTCTGCTCTTCATCCTCCACCTCCCGCGGTGCTGGGAGCCCCGGCCTTGCCCGGCCCCGCTGAGGCGGACCGGCCGCCCGCTCCCCCCACCGCCCGGGGTGCTGCGTCCGGCGGGGCAGGGCCGACCGGTTGTTTGGGAGCCGGTGGGGGACGGGAGCGGGGCCGTGCGCCGCCGGCTGAGGCCCTGTCCGCGTTCGGGGCAGCTACGGAAGAGCCATTTTGTTTGGGTGCCTGACGGAGCACAGGGCGAGGAGAGCCGCCGGTTTGGGCGAGATGCACCGATAGCATCTCCTCATCAAAGGGCTGTATTTAATCTAAACGCTGTAATGAGGCTTATCGGTGTGTACGCTGCATCCAGGAGTACCAGGACAAAGGGGAAATGTCGAGGCCGTGGGGTAGCGCAAGGTGCACTCGGTGCAATCAATGGCGTAAAGGTCAACCGCACAAAGCCATCCGTGGCACCGCTGGTGCCGGGGAGGCTGTGGGGAGACGTGCGAGGTCGGTGGCGTTTTCTTTCTTTTCTGGTCCTGCGTAGCTGGGGATCTGACAAAGAAACCCACAACCACAAGACCAAAACCTGTGTGCGCTTACCAGCAGTGACTGCACGCGGTTACGCTTTTTACGTTACGTTTATGACACGGTTTGCAAAGTCTCAGGTGACCGTATTACTGGCAGTTCCAGTTAAAAACAGAAATTGGTATACCAGTTCTCACTGACATTTGCATATGCATGTGCAAACGGGAACAGAACCTACTTTTTATTACTTTTATACAAGTGCACATCTCTCACCCGGCCTGTTTGACAATCTTTTTTTCATGCATGTAAGTGGCAACTGGGTCTTCAGAGCCTCTTGCTTTAAGGACCCCAAGGGAAAAAAAAAGAAAGTTAAAAGACTTTAACTTGTGGTTTCAAAGACCCTTTTTGAGGATATAAAATAGCCGAAAGCATGATTTAGAAATAAGTTGAAATTAGAAAGAGTTCTAAAATAGCTGCAATTTGTTTGCCAAATTGATTTCCTCTGTGAAGCAATCCAACCAGCTGCCCTAGAAATTTGCAAACATCCGTTTTGTAATAGATTTGCCATAAAGGCAGTAATAGTAATGTAGCATAAGAGTTTCAGAGTTATAAATTTAAATTTCAGCAGTGCACCATTAGTTNGCCAATCGGGTCTTCAGAGCCTCTTGCTTTAAGGACCCCAAGGGAAAAAAAAAGAAAGTTAAAAGACTTTAACTTGTGGTTTCAAAGACCCTTTTTGAGGATATAAAATAGCCGAAAGCATGATTTAGAAATAAGTTGAAATTAGAAAGAGTTCTAAAATAGCTGCAATTTGTTTGCCAAATTGATTTCCTCTGTGAAGCAATCCAACCAGCTGCCCTAGAAATTTGCAAACATCCGTTTTGTAATAGATTTGCCATAAAGGCAGTAATAGTAATGTAGCATAAGAGTTTCAGAGTTATAAATTTAAATTTCAGCAGTGCACCATTAGTTACTGGGTTAATTCTGTTTATGCCGTGGCACTGGCAGTGAAATGAGTAATTGCTGTGTGCGTGGCAAGTACAGTACCTAAGTCATGCTGTCACAGCAATGCTTACATTAAGATTAGTTAAAGTAGTATAAATGAAGATGAGATATGCAATTTGAGAAAACTGAAAGTATTCTTGAAGACTTCAGAATATGTTCTACCATGCAGCTGGCACAGTAAGATATACCACAGTAAGAACAAGAGGTGCTTTTCAAGTGTTAACTGCTGCTCACTTGACCTTCCAGCTAGATTTTTAGCATTGTGAGCTGTGGATATTTTTGACCAAAAAAAGTCCAAAATGTTTACTCTCTCCCACAGAGTTCCACCATCTCTGCAGAGTTCCAGACCATACCCTTTCTTCATTACAACATGATTTCAAGTACATCTGCCAAATAAAAATACAACATGCAGAAAAGATTGGGTTTTTTGAGAAGCGTATGAAAAGCAAGCAGCATTCCAAACATACCGAGTGATCCACAGGAGTAAAATTAAATGACGACTACAATTAAGATGTTCTAGGTTATTATAGCACGTGGTGCCAAAAAGTAAATGACAGTGCTTATGTTTGTCTCCTTAGCAGCTCGGGTGTCTTCACCCATCCTTTTCAAGGCCAGGACTTGCTCTACTCTCCCTTTAAGTTCTGAAAACCAAAGACATACTAAAAATGCTTCATGACATGCGTGTTATTGTAGTCTTGGTTATCTGTTTATGTAATACCATAGAAACATGTACGGCACTTGGAGAAGGGTATAATTGGCAGGACTCCACCCTGAGGACTTTGGAATTTACTTAGATACACCACCACAGAGAATGACAAACAGGGTGGAGAAGGGGGAATGGTAGGCTGAAGGTCACAACAGTACAGGATCATGAACTATGCTTATTAATAATACATGCACCTGGTCATTAATTGCTGTTTTTTAATTGTCCCAAAAGTGTTAGCTTCATAATTCCCATTCTTACCAATAATTTCTTCTCTTGCTTTCCTTAATTATCTATACATTACAAAGCTGGCTTTTTGCAGTCTTTCTTCTTGATCAGTTACCCATTTGGCAAAGCTGTGATGTACAGCTCACGTTGATCAGAGCCAGAGGTGTTTTAGGAAGCTAACCTTCTGGAAAAAGCTCAGTACCCTCAAGAAGTGCTATTTCAGCTCAAACCTGTCATGGGGTTGATGTAGTTTGGACTGAATGGACAGCAGCCTACCCTTCTCAGCAGATAACTGCATCGTTAGAGTGGGGGACAAGTGGACAACATTAAGAGCTGCATAGATGGAAGCTGAGAATGTCTGAGTTGCCTTCTCCAACTCGTTTGTGGTAACTTCTTTGACAAGACATTGACAAAGCAAGGCTCTGATCTGTAGCACCAAATAAAAGTGTCAAAAAACATAAGGCAAATGAGTAATTCCACCAAATTGTTAAGTCCCTCTGTGGCATCACCATTCAACAGGGCAGTACATGCTTAAGTAATGTGAAAACACGTGCAAAACAAAGCCTTACCTGAGCATCTTCAGTATCCTGCAGTTCAAAAGTCATGGGGAAAGATCCACATCTTTGACATGTTGCCTCTACTACTGCAGCTTGTCTCCTTCAAGAAATCTGCCTGCAAATCTGCCTGCAAAGTACCCACAGCTGTTTGCTTGGCGGAAGAGCGTGGAGTTGGCATGCCACACCACACAGAGCAAGCTAGCTGAAAAATGTGCTGATTTAGTGCATCTCAGATTATAGCATAGAGCTGCCTGTCTTCGAGGTGATGCTCCTGTACTTACTGATACTGATTGTTGTTTCTCTCACTCTGTGGGGATAAAATAAGCAAAAAAACCCTCAACACCCCACCGCCCTGTACAGATCACCCATGTCCCAAACATCTACAAGAGCACTGTTAGCTGAAGCAACCTCTCTGATACCAAATGGCAACCTACAACACGAAATACTCAAAGCACAGAATCAGCATGCCATCTCCTGCCATGACTACAACAGTCAGTTCTGGAAATGACCTGATCATTGAATACAGATACCCGCCTCATCCAAAGAGAATTACCATGTTTTTATTTAATACAGGGTGGGTTTTTTTTTAAAAATAAAAGACTTTTTTTTATGCTCATGCCAAAATCTCTGCAAGAATCCCACCACATTTGTGCATAGGAAATAAGTAACAAAAGGCAATCCTCAATTTAATGGACAAATAGTCTCTGTATTTTACCACGCCACTGCTTACCAGAATCGCCTCAGTGTCACCCGGCACAAGCTTTGTACAGAACCCAGTCTTTATACCGAGGGAAAAATGAGCAATTGCTCAATACATGGCGTCAGTTATCAGTGATCTGGATGAAACTGTCTCATGAGCCTGCCATCAAGAGCTACGACAGAGAACCGAGTCTGAAAGGGCTAAAGTCTCAAAGCCTCTTCTCTTCCCACTGCAGCTCTCCTTCAGTGATTTAGGTGAGCTTGCACTGCATTTCTGGTAGCAGCAAGATACCACAAAATTACTTTCTAGAAAAAGTTTTAAAATAATAGAAAAACTAATTCAATATTAGATTCTAAAAGGAGTTTATATAAAACACAGGAGAAATGACAACTTACCATTCAACCATCCTGGAGCAAAGGTCTCCTTGGACTGTTTTGGTGGGGAGAACCCTTGCCTAAGTGCTGAATAAAGACCAGTATGTCTAACTGGAAGTAGTATAATGTTACAAAAGTAGGAGGAAATCTTGGGGGGGTGGAAGGGGCACTGACTTTTATTAAAGACAGAAAAATCTATTTTTCCCTGAAGATATTTCCCTGTGAAAATACAGGGCTCTTTTGTGTTACAGCCACTGTTGTAAAGTATGTCACTGCCGGTTCTGATGCTCCATTGGAAAGCAGAGACTCTCTTGCAAAGCCGGGGCCTCTCCACCGTGTTGACTGAAGTATCTGGTGCTTTGTTTGCTTAATTTGTGATAGTCTTTGTATCACACATAGTTCTTGTTCAAATTATGTTGCATATGGCTGCAGAAGCCTTACTTTCTCTGCTTCCAAAATTACGATCTGTACCATGCCAGACTGCACAGGCCACCAGAAGTCACTCAGAAAAGGTGATGTAAGAAAGAGTATCTTGTGGTTTCCCTAAGGTTTTAAAATGCTGCAAAGGACATGGAATGATCTAGAGAGAAGAGGTACTCATTTAAAAAAATGTTGTTACGATATATTCAGAGGCACAATAAAAGAGTTGATTTCCAAAGTGGATTTTTTAAGAAGATTTATTTTACTTAAGTGATTTCATGATGAAACATGGTCTTAAACAAAATAGAGATCAGTATGAAAATAAAATTATACACAGAAAAATCTTTTCCCCAAATGTTTTTGAATAACAGGAAATACAACACAACAGTCCTGTATTCAACTGAGTAGATAATTATGCAAATCTGTGAGCAGTCAAACATTATAGTACATTCCTTGAAGGCAGGCACAACGAAACACATTGTGTGCCCCTGTAACACACTCAACACATTTCGTATCTGCTCTCTCTGCCTCAAAGAAATAAAGTGAAATGTGATGCAATGTAAATGGAGAAAACGACATACACCATCTTAATGCTTGAAGCACATATTCCCCATTTAGTGTTTTGTGAAAGACATATACCAAATTCAGATGAAACTTAAATTGGCTTGTAGAAAGATAGAAAAACTTGATATTGTATTTGATATATAGTCTTGTGAACACTTAACTGAGAAGTATGGAAAGGATTAAAAAATACACCACATGTGTTCTACTTAAAGCTTAGAAAGAAATACGCACTCTGTATTCTCAGTGCCTTAAATTCTTTAAAAACCAAAGAACTTGGTATAAAATTATATCAAGTAATTGTCAAAAATGAGGGAGATGCACCTATATACCTGTTAGATTCTGGATGCCTGCATCCCCACTACAAAAACTTGTAATACTATATGCGCTTTCAAACATGCTGAATAACCCAAACGACAGCCTCACAAGGGCAAGATTATCCACTGACTGGGGGGGTACCAGTATTCCATACCACATCCCTCAATACCTTCTTTTTCTTCAAAGTTTTCCCTTTCCATACTGTACCAGCCCTTACAAGTACAAATGTTCAGTCACTTATACAAAAAGCAGCCTTGCTGATCCGGATTTGTGGATGCCCTCAAGGCTATGTCATTCCAAGGAAAAACAGAGTACAAAGAAAAAGTATCCTCCTAAGATGATTTTTGTACTTAATATTATTATAATTCTTCTTCCTCCCTGCAATGCTGATAATAAACAGCAGTCTCCTGAGTGTTGCAGACTCTTTGCAGAAAAATGTCCTGCTGTATGGAACTATTGAACCATTATGGTCCAACGTACTAGTTGTCTTCTAGTTTCAGACTTAAAGTTTATATAAAACTCTTACCACCTCAGTTACCATGTTGAAGAAGAAAACTTGCTAGGAATTCTTCTTTTGACTCTTATACTGACTTATCCAATAATCTTGGCTTTTAGGTGAAGAACCAGGTCAGTGTTTAGGTAGAGAACCAGGTCCTGAAATCTTCCTGCCCTCTTGCACAGTATTTTTTCTGATAATGTCATTAGAGTGTGAATGGAGTCAAGACTTGCATCAGCTTGGCCAAAGCTAACTAGATCATTGAGAATATTTTAATTACCTCAAATAAGCTTTAGAAACATCATATCAATCCCAGAATGACAAAACGGTCTTTGTGGAAATTCATGGTTCTTACACAATCGTAACACAAACCTCAACCATCTAAAAAGAAAATCTACATTTTCACACATCTGAATGTTAGGGATTTGGCCAATCACATTTAAAGTGAAAGTCACCTTCCATACTGATGATTTAACTTCTTATCAGATGTTATTTGTCTTGCCAAATGCAGCTAGTAATGAACAGAATAATTATTTGTACAAACAACAAGAGTAAAGAGAACTTCCAGACACCACCCTTATTTAGAAGCTTTCATTTCCCTGAGAATAGTCCAAATAATAATAAAAAAAACCCACCAACCAACCCAAAAGCAATAAAACAAGGAAAAACAACAAAGTAAGTTTTCTGATTGTGTACTTTAGATTTTCAAAACCTAATAATTAGGCAAAATATGTCTTGCAGTTGCAGTAACACTAATGTACTTCATGACGATTAATCATTTTCCTGGGTACATTATCATAGCCTAATTTTCAAGCAAAAAGTATCCCCTTTGGTCAGCACAGCTCACTGTCCTCTCCGTTTGCAAAGTCTAGTCCTTTTTCTGTCCCTACTCTTTCAGTCTGGTCTTCTCTGTAGCACCATTCCACGGTTGCATTTTGTATGCTCTGTCTGCTGTGTGGAACTACCGTATCTTATCATTACAGCACCTACAATTACATTCCTTCCTTAGCATTATTTATGAGGCTTCAGAGATTTATTTGCTTATTCATACAGTAATCTATTTTAAAATTACTCAGCTCCAATGTCTGACTGCAGTCAGCATGGCAATCAAAGATGATGTCTCAGCAAAATCTTTTTATTTACCTGATTTATATTGCTAGATGAGTATTTATAACTATAAAAATCGTAATTCTCAGTTAAAATGAGAGATGCCGAATAATCAGTGGAGTATGTCAGGAGCTGCGTGTACTGCAATTAGCAGGCAATGCAGATATGAACGTGCTTTTGGAAGAAACCAGTTCAAGGGCTGTATGACAAAGCCTCCATCTGGGGAAGGCACTGTCCTCGCTAAGGTAATAAATCACCTGCTGCTGTGATTTCTGGATCAGCACTCACCTGCCTTGCTGCAAGAGCTACTCACCCTTCCAGCCAACAGCCTGAAGCAGCCCATGAGGGCTGAGAAGTTCTGGCAATAGATAACATTGCAAGAAAAATCCCCTGCCTCGTTATTAATTTTGCAAAACCAAAATGAAAGGAGATTTCACCCTTGGATACCTAATCAACTGTTTTCCAAAAAAAAATTTATGATTATTTTTCTTAAACCTCTCACAATCTAGATGTCAGCATAACTGTGATCCTATTGACTCTCTGGACTGAAGGGAGCTGCTCTTGTTGCAAAGACGACCAGTTTAATTCTTGATGAAAAAAATAAACAAACCCACTCTGATACTATAGCTACAGTCAGCGTAGGTGGCCAGCAATTGTCTCTGGGTGATTGTAAGATTACGTGCAATTAAAAGGGAGAGGACAGCCAGCCTTTGGAAGGCAGCCCAGAATAAGGGAGACCAGCGTCCTGTGGAGTTTTGCAGGTCTATACGTTTAAAAGCTGATTACATTGATGTCAGCACAAAACTATGTTAAATTAGTGGAACAATATACCTCCTGAGTGCTTAGCAGAAGCCCTCTAAGTAGACAAGGTTTCTTCTAGTAGGGGCTGAGTGAGAAGTTTCTGAAAGTTCTAAAAAAGAAACAACTCAAAAACAAAATACAATTTTCATTATTCAGAAGTTTTTAAAGGGAGGAAGGGTTGAAGGAAGCCTAGCTCAGCTCCCCATAACTTTAAGGAATTTGTCAGAATACATCACGTTAAATTTTTATTATTACTGTTCTGCAAAGTAATCTGACTGCGTTTGGTACATAAAAGAAACAAGTTCAAAACTCCAATTATTGGCTTAGAAGGGGGCTGATCAATGAATGTAAGTAATTATTTCACATAGTCCTGAAGAAATATTTTAATTGCATTTTGAATATATACAGATACTACAATGGATTGTAACCACTCTGGAGGAATCCTTGACTTTGATCCTTTTACCTACAGTCAGGAGGAGCCTTTCTAAGCAGCGAACAGGAGGTCGTTATAATGTCACTGATATTACATAAAACTCTCAAATTAATCATGAGTTTACCCTGAAATACCGATGGCATAACATGGCTCTGAGCAAAGCCTATGAAGAAGAGCCCTAAATGAAGTTTCAACCTGAACAATACCTTTCTTTACAGTAAAATTACTTTAGAAAATACTAGAAATGTTTGAATTCAAAACTTTTCATAGCAATGAAAATTTTAAAGAGTAGTAGTCTAGTGCTGAGAGCAGTCAGTCTGAAACTGAACAGAAGCACTATGAAGGTCGTGGTCTGTTTGAAAGAGATGCAAAACATAAACCAACACAAACTGTGTGTTTATATGGTCAGCTTTATAATTTTGCATACTGCTAACAAAAATGGGTTGTAAAAAGGCTTTTAGCCTTACTGGCTTTACAAGAAAGTTCTTCTTTCCCCCTACTATTTACCTAATGTATATTTATTTTTCCAGCAAACAAGCAATTTCAAATTCAAGCGCCTAAACTCTTCTTTTATTGTAAAATATTTAGGCAAAAAGTTAGACTAATCCAACAGCAGCCACTGTGGTTGTGCTAATAAAATGGTAAAGGATTTTTTACTTGCAATCGGTAAGCTAGTCAACCTATAACATTTCTGCCATTCTGTTTTATACCGCATAATTGAGCCAAAATGCAAACAGTTTAAGCAGCCAGGTTTGAGTAAGTATTCTGAAATTTCGCTTGGAGTTCAATTTGCTTGCCTGGGGAGGAAAGGATGAGAAGGGCAAACAGCAGTGGTGGTTGAGTATTAATACTGTAAGGTTAACATTAAAGCTAAGTCTGTAATCTTACAGCTGGAGACTTTCTGCTCAATTCCCATTAGTGCTAACAGGAATAAATTACCCCTCCACATAAAAACAACAGCAAGAAAAAATAACTATTAGTATAAAGTAATACAAATAATTTTCATTTGCTGAAAAGAATTAACTTGCTGTATGCTATGGGAAATGAACTTACACAGGGTATTCACACACAGCTGCCACAGATACCCCTTTTGTGAATAGGACTTCCCTCAGTCTGGAGACAGTGTGCCTGCAAGCATCTCCATAAACCACTGCAGAACTTCAGTAAACATCTGCAATTAATACTGCTGAGATTACATTTAGTAACCAGATGATACCATTACGAATGCTTCAGAATGAAGCTTTTGACTTCTTTTTTTTTTTAAACTTTTAAAAGGATTAAAAATACATAAGAAACCACAAAATTCTTCTCTTTCCTATAATTTTAAACTGAGCAAACTACCAGTCCAGGCCTCTGCCAGTTTAACTCATGCCAGAAACTTTGTCTGATGTGCTGCCAGCACACTGCTGCCTAGATTTTCAGTTTCCCTGAAGATTGCATATATTCACCATACATGACCCGAGGTTAACTGCTTCAACGTGGAGTATATGGGGTGCCCAAGAGGCCTGTGTACGCAGATGGATTTTACCCTAGATACTCTCTAAACCATCTTAACACCTTTTTATGGTGGTAGGTTCATAAGAATGATAAGGAAAATTATTTTTAAAAGCAAAAAAAAGACAATTGATGAATAATAAGGAAGAACAGCAGGCAGAGGGTGGGGGAAAAGGTTTGCTTCTGGTCAGCGGGACTGCATGTTAAATTGGATTTTATTTTGGATTGAAAGGAGGCTTTCCCGTGTTACCCTGCAAGGTGCTGCTGCCGGTGTGACAGAGGCAGCAGATGGCTGTCTCCTGCCTGCTGTGGGCAAAACCACTGCTACCCTAACTGCTGCTGGCTTGCAGGTGTTGAACAGGTAACCGCTTGCTACAGGAGGTGCCGCATTGCATAATTTCATTCAATACAAGCTTTTTCCGGTGTATTTAGGAGTGTTACGGTTAAATGGACTGCTGGCAGCGCCAGGTGAGCAAAGCACACCTCTGCGTGGCTGGGATGCTGGGAGGAGGTGGGCTCGGCCCCAGGGCGCCAGGGACAGAGGCCACGCGCACCTGCCACGCTGCCAGGGGACCTGCTTGCTGCTTTTTGGCCAGCAATGCCTTACTTAGGTGTGGCTCCGCTTCCTGGCAGAGCAGGAAACATGGGCACCTCACTTAGACTCTGGATGGGGAGGTGTCCGCAAGAGTTAGTCTGATGGAGATGCTGCCGGTTAAGTTAGTACAAGCTGTCATCACGCTGTAGCGGACGGGAATCTTTTGTCTACTTCAGGTTGACGGGCTTTTTCCCCCTCCCTAAATGTAAAGCTCCTTAGCAATGTCTGGAAGAGCTCTGTGGAGATTCAGAGCTTTCAGAAAGGCTTCTCAGTCTTTCTCTATCTGGACCCCCATGCCTGCCACAGCACGTCATAAGCAAAAGCACCGTGGTCACCTGTTGCAGTCACCTGCAGGACACGAAACTTGGCTTTCACTTGGGACATGTTTAACAGGAATGGCTTCCCACGCTGAAGGGACAATATTCCACACAGTAGCCAGGAGATGTGGGTATCTGAGAAAGCTCAGGCTTCCTTTCCTATACTCCCTCCCTGCTAATCTCTTCAGAGCAGCAGCATCGCTCACGTCAACACAAAGAGCCGGCCCAGTGCTCGAGGCACCGCAGGTAGCCATATCTGGGCAGCTAACTCCTCATTGCTTTCAAACAGCATTTTTCTAGAGTCCCCCAGGTGATGCTGGCAGCAAAGGAAGAAGCAGCAGCTTCTCCTCGGTCTCCCTCAGTCTTAACACTACAGGCATTCTAGATTTTTTTTTTTTTTTTTTAACTGACAGCTGCCCCACTTGTGACCCTGTCGTATCTTCACAGAATAGCGGATCATCATGACTGATTTCTATTATTTATAAACGCATAAATACAGAACAAATGTGTGCAGTAAATACATTTAAATAAAAATTGACAAGATGCATTTATTGTTTTTGATTTGTACAAAAGCATAACTTAAAAGGCAGACTAGTATAAACTTACTTTGTGCCAAATATTTAAACTTCTCATTCCAAAGAGTTTCTGGTTCAAAACTTGTAGGTACAGTTTGGGAAATCTCCTTTTTAGCCCACAGATAACACAGTATTGTAAAATCAAAATTCTGCAGTCCTTCAACCAAGCAAAAGTTGCATTCTGCTTCGAGTGCCGGAGTTTTAGCTACTCAGTGAATGGATCGTATGAAACATGAGCCATGCTGGAGTGACCTGACGAAAAGTCAGTTTGCCTACTGCTCATTTGTGTTCTCAAAAAAGATGTGCATTAGGATTTGTGACATGCAATCATAGCAAAGACTGATAAATATATGTGTAAAAATAGGGTGACATGTTTGGATTTTTCTTCGCTACTTCATACCAGCCAGAAGTAGCGTAAGAAAACCTATGTTACTTAAGCGCGTCCCAGATGTCATGCAGAAGCTCAATTATTTCTGAAATAAAAGAATGCTTTCACTCTAATTTTGCAAGTGGGTTTTCCTTTGCACAGGTAACATTGTCTCAGTAAGCCTGAAGGTTTTTCTCAGTCTTTGCTGCCACCACCACAGCTGTACCTGCCTTCCGACTTGGGTGGAGTGGCAGTCTTTGCCGACGACATCTCCATAGACGTTCACCTCCGTTGGAAAAAGACTCCCACAAGAACAAGCAGGATACCTCCCTGAGATGCCCTTTCAAGAGTCTCCAGAGTGAGAATGTTACTTCAAAAGCTACTTTTCCCACCGAACGGGGCTCGCTGTGCTTCCGTGCTATCAAGAGGGCTAGCACAAAGCTAGATCCATGTTCTTGTCATCCAGTATCCAAGTGCAACTTCCTGGAATTTTAAAATGTGGTGGATGCACTGCGTGACAGCAGCTGTACAAGAAACAGTGCGCAGCTGCACAAGTGTTCCACAAGACCATCTGGAGGAAAGTACCAAAAATAGATGCGAGCAAGCCTCGTGTATTTCAGCAAAATTAAGCATAAAGAAATTGGTGTCCATGCAGTGTTTGATATGCCATAAAAAACTCTTTCAAATAACATTTGATAAGAAAACTATTTATCAGTGAAAATGCAAGCTTAGACACTATGAACAGTTTACGTCTTGTAGGTGTTCACTGGTATGGGACAGTGGCATTATGACCAGTGGCTCACCTTAAAGTGGGTTACTCGTGGGTTTGCAGATGAGCTAGTGTTTTATGGTGCTGTACAAATAAAAAGTTGTGGGGAGCATATGAAATATCCGTATTAAACTCCACTGCATTAAGTTATCCAATGCATGAAAAATGACCCAGATGCATTTAAAATAAATGCATATTACAATATCACATAGAGTATTATAAAATTATTACTTATGTGCACAGTCCTGATATCTATAGACATGGCACCGTGAAGAAAGCCTGGTTCCTAAGCATTTTTACAGGTACTTGATAGTGATGCAGGTTGCTATCAGTCAGATCATAATGTCCCTTCAACTTTGGTACATTCAGTGCAAAATATTTTTGGGAGTTTTTTACTCTTATAAAAATAAAAGGCATTTTTTTCCCTTGAGAGTGCTGAAAGGATAAACACTAGCAGAATGTCTGTTCAAGCATGGAAAGTGACAAAAACAGAAATAGCGTTTCAGTTTGCTTGTTTCCTGTTTACACTCTGAGAAACATAATATAATGAACCTATAAAAATAAACAGAAGTCACTGTGTTAAGGTTTTTCTCCTGATATGCTGTGATAAATTGCTAGTTTCTTCTTAAAATAGTTTCCATGCAGTATAAAGCATAAAATCAGTCTTATTAAGTTCATTATAACAGCTCAACTTTTGTCACACACACCACTGGCACAGACATTTCCACAAACCTCCTTAATGCAAGCCATTGTTGTTACATCCTTCGTTGCTGACTTTCCTTCCAATTCACTTCTGCCCCAGGAACTTGAACTCCATGGTGCACACCACGCCACCACGCATAGTCTTAGGTAAAGCAAGTACTGGATATGCTATTATAACGTTTGGGATAAAGTAATGTACCTTCATAAATAATAATAATAATAAAAAAAGATAATCTATTGTATGATTTTTTGATAATTTACTGGGTAGGTAAGGGGCTGAATGATTTCACATTTCGACTTGAATTTTCTATCCAACAACTTTGATGAAATTCAGTTTTTGGGTAATGTCAGCTTTGCAGTAGCCAGGTTGATCACAGCATGGGATCACGTTTCTTGTTTGCTCAGAACATACACTTAAGAAGTTTGGCCGTCCTGAAAAACCATGGATTGCAAGACTTGGTTTTTCCCTGCACATCAGGCACACTCTAGTTTCACTGTAGAGAATTCTGCCACTACCACAATGCTTTTTAATTGCTTCATAAGCTCTTTCATGGAACCTCGTTATTTGAATTGCACCGTGAAACAATTTTCCTCTAGGAAATCCAATACAAACGTTCATTCATTCCTTGAGAAGACAGATCCACAAAAGTCCAATGAGCTGGGCACTGTGGTTTGCGTATCACTCAAGTCCAAAAGTACTTGTCTCTTCAACTGCTGTCAACAGTTTTTCATATAACATAGAGAATGATGGATAAGGGGGAAGGTCCAGACGATTGAAACAAGTGTGAGCCCTGAGGGGGGAAAAAAAAGAGGAGGTGAAGAAGTACATTCTTTAAAAAGTTCAAAAGAGAACACACAGACTGGTATGTGCTTGCATAGAGATGGGCAGATAGTATTCTTTCAGAAGACTTTGTTCTGTCAAATGATGTTTTCCAATTGAACAGGTAGTGAGGTTTAACCTACTTTCTTCTAATTAAAACAAGCCAGTAAGAAGCATTTATGAGGGTCTTTAGAAACACACTGACAGCCCAAAAGGTGCGGGATAAGTTTTATCAATTAAATGGACATGAGAAAAGAATGATATAGCATGGTACAATTCAAATAGTCTGTTCTGAAATCTTGGCTTTAAATGTATCTCCTGAGAAGTAGTATTTTTTTCTGTACTGATGATATTTGAATACTGTATTTGTAATCATAAACAAGATATTTCAGCACATTGAATATGCATAAGATACTCGATTTGATGAAATATTAAAAAATACTCTAGATATATAGGAAACAGTCCCACAGGAGTAAAGGACAGACAAATTAGATGCTCTTCCTTCTACGTTTCCTTGGCATATGGATCGTGTTCTTGGGAAGTTACTGCTTGTGTTGATTTACACTATGTACATATCTCGCCCTGCAAGCCAACGACCTTTAGAATAATACTGTTTGTAATTACGCAAAACTATGCACGTACCTCTAGCATACCACCCTGCTTTCTTAAGAGGACAACCATGTGGTTTAATTCTCAGTTTCTGCAGTCCACCTATCTCAGTTTTTTGACACACTTGGAACTGACTCTCAAAACCTCTTCCAGGAAATAAAAAGGGAGATGATAAAGGTTTCTCCTCGTAGCAGAATAATGGATATCATTGCCTGACCTCAGGGCAGGCTAAGGATAGTACTTTCTAAAACATTATAGTGGATGAACCTGCTCTAGTGAAATAGATAGCATAACTATTAATGCAATGGGTTCTTGAGGAAGAAATGATGCAAAGAGAAGCTGGAGGAAACATCTTTTCCACTTTGAAGCTTTGTACCAAAGCCTCACTTTAGACTGATTTTGGAAGATAAAAACCTTTCTGCATTTTGGCAGGTCTCTGTTTGCAAATACTTTATTCTTTTGCAAAACACGTCACAGAGTTATTTGAATACAAACCAGCTGAAAACCAAACTTCTGCAGTGACCTGCCCTTCATCAGAATGACCTGTGTTAAGTATAAATGTCTAAAAACAATGGAAGGATTGAACAACCTCCCTCCTCGCAGCAAATACAACTCCTTATTTAACCTAACCACTCCCAGAAATCCAAGTGTCTACAAGAGACCTGTACTGAGCTTTCTCTCAGCCCAAAAGTGCTGCCTTCCATGGGAGCAAATTTATTAATTGCTGTTTTAAGTGGCTCTCAGCTGCCAACTACGGGGATGGAACATGAAGTGAAGTGGGTTAATCTCGTTTGTCAAAAACATAAGAGTCCACTGCAAACCCTCATTGAAGGCGAAACATTCACTTAGTTACAGCCTTATAGTGTCATAAAAATATCAGGCTGAAGAAATGTATACACAGTAGGTGATACTATTATTATAAACACAGTCCAAACATCAAATATGCAATCACTTAAAAAAGCATTGAATTTTTCACCCTCCCCAAATACAGCACGCTTAGAAGTACACTGCTAGTACATGCTGTATAGCAGTGTACTATATAGCAATCTCCCTATCCTGTCATTCCAGGGGCCTGGTAAAATTTCTCCACCTTTCCATCCCTCTAAGGCTCCTGAAGGAAAGCTTTCTTTGTACTCCTTGTTTGCCTCTCCGAAACCTTAAAAAGTAATATCTATGATATAGATTAAATTATTATTGCGTTTCCCACACTGTAAAATTAAAAAAAAAAAAAGAAAAGAAAAAAAAAACTTTTCCTTTTGAA